>VOMN01120437.1:0-26149 GCA_014899125.1 Orchestia grillus
CGTCGAGTCTCGGGGCATGTCGTTTCTGACAGCGACTTGATGAGCCGCCTTCTCTTACTCATAGCAATCCGGCGGTCTCGGGGCACTATTTTCATTTCTTTTCTCTCTTCGCAGGTGCGTGTTCACTGCACGGATCAAGAAGTAATCACACACACAGTATTGTAGGTCATCTATCGGAGTTTAACAGGTGGATTCATCCACTTCCATACTAGTAGCATCTGGGCACCAATGACACAAGAATGAGTTCTTACTATCGAAGTGCATCAGGATCCTGTAGGGGAACGGCACGCTGACGGTGTAGTTGCAGTCGAGGCCCTCGGGAGATGGCTGCGGAGCGTTCGGACTCATCAGCCAAGAGCGGAGGCCCGACAGCGCCCCCCCACAGCCGTAGCCTGCACATCTCAGGATGTGTTAATCAGAATATACTCATATAACACTCAGGTTCCACACTGAAGAGAGTAGTTTTTAAGAAAGTCTTCCTAGTTATCAATTTTTTTTTCTGAACAGGATGCAGCTTTCATATTGATAGGTACAGCTTTAATAAATTTTATTCCCCCAATGACGAGTAGTGTTTGACTACTCGATAGCTTGGGACAAATATACGTACTATAACTCAGAAGAATTTTTGAAAACTACACTTTTTTCATCCTGGGATGTGTTAGTGCAGTGGCTATGAACAGAGCTCACGTTATCCTACGAGACACACATCATCGGAAATTATTTCCATCCTGAGAAAACAGCATATTTATTCCACGATGAGGGAAAGAGGATAAGAAATATCAACGTCAAATCCAAAAAGGCCGTTTTCGCGCCCAAACCTCGAACGCACTTCGATCGGATGAAGACTACGCCCTCTTGATCGCCTACCTCAAAGCCCCGGACTTACAATGTCACATTTATGCGGATATTTACATTTTTTGTTGAATTTCAAATAAGATTATTAGTTAGATTAACTTTCTGTTCATCATATCTGATTTTGAATACTAACTACGCCTGATTTTAGAACCTTAGAGTCATTTAGGACACGTGTAGACCCCATAGTGGCTCGTATCAACCCGGTTCCGCCAACTTGGAGCGAGGACACTTGATATTAAAGGGTGTGCGGCTCTTAGACATTCGTTCTTGCTCTCCCCGTCCCCATATCCTGTGAGACACGCAGCCTCCGGGCAAATTTGGCATTGACTACGGCGCACCTGTCCAAATGTGTTGCTTAACCATAATTGTTGTGGACTCTTAGGACTCCATGCCCACGATTTACGTGTGACACTGTGGAACATACCTGAATTTGTGTCCATCCATAGTTATTCATCGCCCTAAATCCACAATGGGCGCAGCAGAGCCGGCAACCCATCCAAGATCCATCATCGCCAGTTGAGTAATCCCGCTAATCAATTCATTGTCAAACCTCTTGCTGTACCAGTATTCTGAGATATGTGGGATATATTAATTCAGATTCCTTATTTAGACTGATTCGCATTTTGGTGTAATAGCGTTCATTCTTTTTTACGATGTGTGCGAATATATTTCGGTATCCAATCCGTCAGAATTTCCCATGCAAATTGTATTACTTAGATAGCGTTTCTTTCATTAAATGTGTAAAAACCGATCCGTGTATTACAACCTGCATTCATCTCTCTCAGCTGGTCGAGTACTGAAAATCTCGTTACCGAATTCACGGAATTCATGTTGTTGTGAGACGAGGATATAAATGGAAATATAATATCTCTAAGCCAGTTGACCGTGACTTCTCTGAAGCGCTGACCAAAATAGCCTTACATTATTCAGTCAATTTAAGATCATTCACATATTAATTAAATACTTAACGTAATTTCTTATTAATTGATTGACCGCAATTAACTATATATCATGCTAATATATAATTTCCCGTATTTATATGTGGTGGCTGCTTTTCTGATATAATGAAATGAAATATCTCTTGAATTGTTTTCGAATTTTGTACTAACTAAAATAGAGAAACTCTTTGATACGCACATATTAACCATTCAAATAGAAAATCTCCTTTCAAGAAACGCTTAAAATCGAAATGCTGGCAGCGAATAGAAAGAAAGATAAGAGCACCATATCACTCGTGGCACTACACAGGAGGCTTGAAAAATGAAACCCGAATTCAATCATTATTATTACCTTTGATTTACGGCATTAATTACGAACTCGGTGCGGCTTATCCTTGTGCTAAAAAGTTGGTGTTTCCGCTTTTATGAACTACCTTGTAAAGGGGGTGACATGCCCTCGCTACTGAACTATGAGTTCAATACATATACAAGCCGACCTATAATTTTACGTTGTAAATAATTTTACTACCACCGACCAACTCGAAAAAACAAATTATTTTTGCATCCATCTCTTTAGAATTTGGCTTGGAGAATTTTTAAAATATAGGAATCGATATTGTCATTCATTTATACACGAACTTGGTATAGAAAAACGTTGTCAACGGAAATGGATTTGCATTGGCGAAAATAATTATTAGACAGGTGTGGAATAACGTGTTGAATAATGTGATTGATAGA
This sequence comes from Orchestia grillus, assembly GCA_014899125.1. Taxonomy (NCBI): domain Eukaryota; kingdom Metazoa; phylum Arthropoda; class Malacostraca; order Amphipoda; family Talitridae; genus Orchestia; species Orchestia grillus. The sequence continues at coordinate 2,532 of VOMN01120437.1, forward strand.
TGTGAAGAGAAATTTAGTATTTACATAGACCTCCTTTCAGTTTTCAAATTTCTACATCTTTTTTGCACTGAATCAGTGAGGCTTGTGATATTTTCGTTCGGAAATTCTTATTCCAATATTATTGTTGCAACACTAAGCTCTATTTATCTTCAAATTTGTTGATAATAATAAAGCTTCCTCGATAGAATTAAAACAGAGGCTGCTTACCATTTCAAAACAGCGGTGTCTTTGGTTTCAAACTACTGTTTAGTGAGCTTAGGAGTGTGGATGGCTGCAGTGTCTTGTTGAAATACGGCATTCTCGTTCAATGAATAATTATAAAAGAAAGTCTCTCCCAATTCTGTGTTGCATCGAGCGAAGTCCCTTCTTCACCACCAAAGCAGTTTCACCGGTCTCAGAAAATGCCTCCCTAGTCATTCCAGATTCTCTGTCGAATGGTCGCTTTGAAGACAGTTGTCTATCTCATCTTTTCTTCATAAGTCATGCTAGTTTTGCTGGGAACCTCACGTTCATCTAAGTTAAATTTTTTTCAGCATAAAACAGAACAGGTCACCATTGCTCCTTGGCCAAAGTTACTTTTTCCTTCACCCAGTGGAAGCGTTTCCTCTTGCGTAGTGCAGCTTAAAAGCAGATCCTATTTTTCTTTGATGATATCTGAATTGAGGCGAATCATGGAGATGCTGATGAACTTTTCTTCAAGTAATAGGTATATTTAATATATAAATCATGACTTTTTGAACATTATTTACCCTTTGAAGCCTCTCGAAAAAGCCGACGTCCAGCTGCAGCTACAATTTTAGGCAAAAGGTGAGGGTGGCATAGGTACAGTAACAATCAGAATTGTTCAAATAATTTCTTCTGACCGTTCTTAACCTTAGAGGTTCTCTTACTATAAAACTGATTTTCCTTTTTAGGGAGAGAAAATTTAGGAGAGTGTAATAGTTCATTCCGTGCGTAAATTGTACGTTTGAATAGTCCTACAATATAGCAGTACAATTTGGTAGTTGCTTATTTCGACTGGTGGTTGGTTTTTTTGTCCCTATTATCAGTATTTCATAGGAGAATATTACTGTAAGTTTAATTTCATTCTTCTACTAATTTCAGTGAGTAAAATGAAAATTAATAAAGCTTTCTCTGCTACAATAGTTGTTGAGGTAACCCAGGTAAGCAAATTTTAGATATATCGAGTTCTAAAAGAGAATCTAGGAAAGCAACCTTTTACAACGCTTCATTGCCACATGCTTTTTGAAAATCATGAGAGAATGAGGACTGAAAGAAGTCATAACTTCGGCAACATTACTCAATGTACGCTGCCAAACTTGGTGTTCACAGATGAGTACCAATATAGGATCAAGCAAGCTGTAAGCAACTGGAACGATCGAGTTTGAGAATTCTCATGTATCCTTAAATGTAGGATTGTGACTCGATATTAAAATCCACAGTGAGTTATGATTTGGGTCCTGTCACAGTCATAGGAAATATCTCCGCTGGTTTTTGTGATCTCGGGGGTCGAACTGAACTCGTATCGGTTTATTTCTGACATTTTGGAAGCTTGCCTGCTTCCTTGGCCTTAAAAATATCTTCCGGGTTGTTCACCATGGAGCCTCCTACAGCATTGAGCACATGGCTCCAAATTGATTCAGCATGGGTCTAGAGAAAAATTCCATCATTTATAAAGAAATACAGATGGCCTGCAAAGAGCCCCGATTTTAATGCTTTTGGATTTTTTTCGGGTTTATTTCGGAAAGAAGTGTTGCCTTGTCTCAATCGCGTCTCAATTCTCTGAAAGCTAAATTGCAGAAAGAATGGAACGTAGTTCCACAAGAAAAATTCTGTGCCGCTTGTTATGCATTTGTACTAAAGGTTAAAATTCACTACATAGGTAGTCATTTTGAATAAACGATGGGTATACTCGTATTGTATTAAACTATTAGAAAATGGATTTCTATTATTATGAATCAACCTTTATAAGATTTCTCAACGATGAAAGATGAGACACATTTCATAGAATTTCACGAAAAGTAAGGGTAACACTTCGCCATGATGTACTCACGTTGCCTTGAGGTGGTGTAGTAGGCCCTGTAACCATTGAGGTTATTTGGGGCGGACAGCATCAGCGTGAGAGCGCGGCCCGTGGAAAACACTGGACTTGGGATGTTCCAACCGCACACGGTTCCAACCATAGCGGCCGCCGTGTTATCCCCGTCATATATCTGAAGCGAATTAGTTTGTTACATTGGAGAACTTTGCTCATTTGGAGCTTCCAGGTCATAGGAAGCAACCAACACAGGGGTAGGAAACGATTCCTTATTATTCATGGGGAAATTGACTATTTTTCAGCCGTGGCAGCCTAAACGCAGGCTGCATTTCTGATTAGTGGCCATGGGTCAATGTAAATTCCCTGAACGTTGGTATCACGTCAGGTATTTACATCATGGCATATCTCCTCCTTTATTCCCCTTCACGGGGCATTTGATAGGAGATAGGCATTAAAGTTAAGGTAACCTATCTTACGTTTTGAGGACTAGCATCCCCAGGGGGACACTGTCACGCTATCTCAGCGTTATCTAAGCCTTCTTAACTTCTATCTTTCGTACCCACTTTGATTTTTTCCATTTTCATACCTCTTTTGCTGATGATTGATCTATCGTTCCTCTTCCAGCTTAACTTGCTGTTTCAATGTGCAGAGATCTTGTGTGAGAACATACATTGTGCGTAGATTCCCGGTTCTCCTAAGTCAAAACTAAATCGTCACTTTCCTTTCGGTGAGAGATAGTCTGAGTTTCAAAAGCACTGCTATCCATACAATTTCTATTACTATTACTAGTACTAGTACTATTACTACTTCTACTTATTTACTTAAACTACTCGAGCCACTGACCATGAACGAGCATCTGATTTAAGAAATCAAACTCTGAGGATTCGAATAAAAGGAAAAACAATTGAGCCTCTTGACATATTGTACGTCAACTTCAGTCGTCTTGCCTGTTGGGCTGACGTGGGTACCAAATATTCACGGTAGATCGAGCACGGCTCCTATACGGGCAGTCATGAAATTAATGAATGAGCAAACCGACTGAAAAACTGCATACACGCAACCCACTTCGCACCTTTAGCATATTATAGTGGCCAGTTACTTAGAAGATTGTATAGAATCTCTAAATAAATGCACCTCCGACTAATGTGCCGTCCAGTAAAATATTTGTTTTTTGAGTACTTTCCACGGCATTCCAATTCACGAGTAAAATTATTAAATCATCTTTCACAAATTTCATTTGAAACAGCTCAATCTCTTCCTGCCGGTTGCCGTATTCTTCACTGTAGCACTAATGACATCCGAATAAGAGGGTCACCGTAGAGGCTTCACGTTTTAGAACGATAGCTTTTTTTAACTGCACACACAAAACGAGACAATAAAATTAATAACTGGTAGTTTTATTTGAGCTAAAATGAGCCAAGCCTTCTTATGCCCTTAATGAAACATATATTTCGACGAGCTCCCAATACTAACTTCATGGCTGTGTGAGTCAAATTCCCATACGCGCAACAGACTACGACTGCAGGCCTACATTCGAACGTTTCGTAGGCAGGTCTCTGCCTCACCCATTTGTTGCCGTGCGACCAAATGTTTACGCTGACGATGGATTGCTGTGGGGCATCCACGCCGCCGTCTGATGCTGATGTTACGGCGGTGATATGAGTGGTAGTAGGGAGTGGCCAAGTGGCAGAGTGGCTCAGTGGCAGAGTGGCTCAGTGGCAGAGTGGCGCAGTGACAGAGTGGCTCAGTGACAGTGGCTTAGTGACAGAGTGGTGCAGTGACAGAGGGGCTCAGTGGCAGAATGGTTCATTAGCAGAGTGGCTCAGTGGGTCATTGCTACGGTGGCACAGGGGCCCAGTGGCGTGTTTGGGGCGCTTGTTCCCAAATTTTGCCTCCGTTCTTGTTGATGAAAATTCCCTCTCAGGAGTTGCAGGCGTTGAAAGCAATAAAGCTCTCAAATAATAGGTAGGTTCTCCACTCTAGTCTTGTGTTTCATAGTTTCATAAACGATGCAGTCACATTTTTAATCTCACTAGGGAGTCAAAATGGATATTCTATTTTCAGCGTATAGAATTTTCAAGATGCCTCCTACTTGCCAGTCACACGCAAAAGAGCATTTCACAGCTAAGCGTGTTAACATCTGAATTTTTCAAGATTTGAAAGTTTCGATAGCGTGAGAAACTCGGATGAAGTGAGTGACATAGTCAAACGTTGAAGCCCAAAACCTCTCAATACCTCCATGTTACACCCCATGAAGAATCCTTAACTTCAAGTTTTCCCGACTACAAGTGCTGGCATACTGAACAACGCTAAGTTCACTCAGAAGACTAAAATCTCTTATCAAAACAAATATTGTTATGTGCTACTTATAGATTCATACTCAGATTTGACCGCATGAATATCAAAATTTATAATGACCCTTGGTCGTTCAACACAATTATTTGCTTGTAATAGCATATAACTTTTTCTTATTGATGAGAAATAATTGCAAAATTTTTTACACGTTCCTCGGACAAAAAATAAGTCATGTACTACTAACACAGGATGCGAGGGTTATTCGAGGACAGGTTGTTTTCAGTTCATTACACACTCAATTCATTTTTAATAGTATATTTTATTTAAGCTAACCCATTTAAATTAAGATGTTAACTAAAAAAATGAGCTCAGGGTGATTCACTCCAAATTTCCGGCTACTGCGTTGGTTTTAAGAGTTGTGAGTAGTGAAAGTCGTGTCAAGCCACCCTATATTTTCCCGCAAGGTCTTAGGGTTAATGCTGCTGGATACATCGATGTTCTAAAAACGGTTGTTACACCCTGGATAGATAAATTATCCGATGAAAAGCCATACGTTTTTCAGCGAGATTCAGAATATTATCACAAAGCCATAGTAACCTAAAACTGGTTACCACAGAATTTTTACGACCATGTGACCCCCAAAGTATGGCCTCAAAACTAGCTAGATTTGAATCCTTGGACTATTTCGTGTGAAGCGTTGTTGAAAGGGAAACTAATCAACATTCTCATAACACCATTGCTTCACTGAAAGCCACCATTGTCCGGACGGTGTCCGATATGACAAAAGGCCACTCATTCTCAGCTTGTCAACGGTTTCGAACCCCTATACAAGCAGTAATTGAAGCCAAAGGAGGCTCCATAGAATAATTTGATAATGAAGTGTCATTAAAGACATTGCACAAATTTGATTTATATACATTCATTTTTAAATAAGATTTACTGTTTATTTAATATACTGAAAATGTTCTTTATAAAAGTACTCGCACCCTGTATAGCGAAAGACATCTACGAACACAAATAATTGATACGATTCCGAGCAGTATTGAATCTACAAGTACCCTAATGTACACGTGGGCGATTTAAACCACTCTCGCACCAACCGATCTCGTAGTGTGGCCACAGAACCTGGACGATCATCTCGACGCCTAACTTGTCATTCTAGGTGGTCCCAAAAATTTTCTATTGGGTTCATGTCTACAGACTTAAGCTGACCAACCTAAATGTCTGACATATCCTGAATGTCTGTCATGCCAATTAGTGACGGTTCTAGCCCGATGCACCCGACATTTTTTATCCTGAAAGATAGGCAAAGCAACAGACCTATCTTCATTCAGATAACGTAGGAATGGCAAAAACTTGGTTATCTAGCAGCTCAATGTAGTTCAATGTGACGGATGCGTCAACTAAAGGATCCACTTCTGTGTAGTTGAAACCGTCTAAGAATATGGCATACCCTCGTCGTCCTCCATAAAAGACGTTCGAAAAACAATAGATGACTAATTTTTTGTCCGGTGGGCTTATCATACATATAATTAAACAATTATAATGTTGGAAATGGTAGGGCCGCATCATCAGAAGACGAGTTAATATATTCTCCCTGGAGTCATTGTAGGTAAGAAGCGTCACGTTTAGACTAACAATGATAAGCTACACATATCAAACTCAAACCAAACAGACCCTCCCCACCGTCTAGTTGCTAGTAGCAGTGCAGTTCTTGCTAGTAAAATAGAGGCTCGTAAGACTCAATACCACCAGACCCTCCCCACCGTCAAGTTCCTAGTAGCAGTGCAGTTCTCGCTGGTGAAGAAGATGCTCATGAAGTAGAGAGCGACGAAATGTTCAGGAGCGGCTTGGATGACAACAGTGCAGGGGGAGCCATCGCTCTCACCGAGTCCTAAAATAAACCCTGACGGTTGTGCGAAAGTCCGGTTGCACCCTGGCCGTCAAATATAACCATAACACGTTAGTATATTTCCCATACCAGGAAGGGAGCAGTTACACAGTGAAAGATAGATTGGCATAGTTGAAATATTTGGTATTATAGAAACTTTAAGCCAGACGAAACTATGAAACTCGTGCAAAATACAATATTCATAAAAAAAGACAACCAAGTATCAAAAGTATCACTTTTAATAGGTATTTAAAACTAATACAAGCTCCGTTGCAGAGCAAGGAATGCTTTTTATTCATAATTTTTAAGTTAGTTCTTCCTACTTTTCCCAAAAAATTCCTTGGTCCACTACGCAACAAGTAAAGAAGCAGAACTTCTGCCAACCTATGTAAAATTTATATACAACTATAAGCAAGTCGTGAAAAGCATTATGACATGAGAAACAGTTTATTTCATATCAAGTCGGTTCCTTTTTTTCGACTATCTCGGCTCTTAAATGTTTTGCGTTTATTTGTATCAAATATTGACAAAGTTTGAGGGGAATCTAGGCCCATACTACTTCAACGACAATCGTCATTGAAGTTGGTCACTCCTGCGGCATGTATCTCAATTTGAAATTCTCACAATTCATATTTTTTGTTTCAATGCACTGATTGGCCTACCGATGGTAAATGTGGTGATTGGCCGATCAAAGGTAAATGCAGTGATTGGCCAACCTATAGTTAATCTTCAAATCATTTTAGGTCTAATGCTTCTGCCTGTCAAGGTCTTTACAAACAATAATTCACAACGAAGTGAGACAATGCAGACCTTCTCGATCATGAACTATTCAGTTTGGCTTCAACAACATTCAAGAGCATATACCAGTGAACGTCATTGTAGAGTAGCATCTATTATACTTGTCACAAATTTCATTCGAAAACAAGTATCATTAAGCGTCATTGTAACTCAGCATCTACTTTTCACAAATTTCATTCGAGAACATATGCCACTGAACGTGACAGCGTATGTAACACAGCATTTACTTCGTCACAAATTGTCTATAGTTCAAATCTTGGTGGAATTAGAACTGGCTGTAACTGTTCAAATTCACTTTTTTGCATATCATAATCCTCATTCCTACGTAGCTCATCAAATCGTTTCAGCAATTAGCGGCATTTGGATGAGAGCAAAATTACAACTGAACGTAAACTATTGACTTTACCCTTCACAATAGTGTTTATCTCCATCAAAGTGCAGAATTTCGAGCGAGACAAAATCAGGATAACTCTGATTACTCAACAATTCATGAAATCGAATTACATGCAGTGACCTCAGTGGTAATTAATGTATTGGGTTGTGCGAAAAGTCCGTACCGATTTTTAAACGCAAGAAAACGGTCAATCAATATAAGCCATTAAATTTTTACCTAACCAAATATAGACCATTTGTTGCACAATGCATCTCTATTTTTTCTTCAAGTTGAAAACACCCTCTCCCGGAATTTCGGTGGTTTCATGGGAAATATTTATCAAGGTATCTTTTCAAGTCATTCAGGGAGCGTAAATTTTTACCATCAAGACCATTCTGCAAAGAGCTGTAAAAGTAGAAATTCGAAGGAGCAATATCTGGTGAATAAGAGGGTGGAATAACAGAACCCAGCCAAGCTGCAGCAATTTTTGTCAGGTTTCCAAAGAAACGTGTGGTCTCGCATCATCCTGATGAAAAACAACACATTTCCTATGGGCCAATTCTGGACGCTGTCTTAAATTGCTGCTTTTAACTCGTCCCTCTGCGAGCAGTATTTCTCAGAATCAATGGTCTAGTTACTTGGGAGAAGCTCGTAGTAAATAATTCCTTTCCAATCCCACCTGACACAAAACAAAACTTTCTCAGGGTGGCTAAGAGAGGCTCATGCCGCTCACTCCAGGAACCTTTTCTCTGAACATATCGGTTAATAATCTTTTCTCATCTCGTGTCACAATTTGATTGAAAAAAGAAGCATTTCCATTCTGTTTGTAAGGCGAATTGCAAATAGAACTGAGATTCAAAATGTTCTTCTCACTCAAATAATGTGGCACCCAAACATCGTAGCGATTTGCGAGCCCAATTAAGCTTTGCCAAGGGCTCATGAATGGCGGTTTGTGATAGGTTGAAGCTTTCTGCCAATACTTGGGTTGTACAATGTGGGTTATTCTCAATTGATAACTTCATTTGAACATCATCTGTAAAGGATGGTCTACCTGAACGCTCTTTATCAATAAGGCTACAATCTCCAGCGTTGAACCTCGTAAACCCCTTCCGTACAGTTCTTTCGGATAAAGAAGCATCACCGTAAACTGTGCATTTTTCTTCGGCCGTTTGTGAGGTATTTTATCCTCTATGAAGATAGAAAAGCATCAAGTCCCAAAAAATCCATTTTTTATCTTCCATTTTAACATGACAATTAACACAGGTTATAGGATCTCAAACTTTTTCCAACGAAAAGATAGCTTGTGGAGTTGTGGTCAAAACCTATTTTTGCGACTCAATCATGTTCTAAAATGAGTCGAAAGACGAACTACTAAAAATTGGCCCGAATTAGCGGACAACCCGGTATTCAATATTGCAAGAAAAGCTTCCAGTACTAATATTTTCCAGCATGAAAATCAGTAAAGGATTCATGAATTTATTCCACTTTTCATCAGAATGGCCGCTGCTCCTAGACAGGTAGGAATAAATTACCTTATCATCACCGAAAACTTCCCTGAACTTGACAAGATGTAATTATCAATGCCGAAATTCTTTTTACGACGAATAAACAACCTTATACGTGAGTACCCTCGAAAATTTAAAATGTTCACACTCTGGGTAATAATTTCAGCCCTTATAGCAAAAACAAACAAAAAAATTCCACCTGAGTATATATCAGTTTCAGCAACCTAACAATTGCGGCATAAAAGAATGTCTCTTCAACGGAACAAAAGATCAGTCCGCAAAATTCGAGCAACTTACGTTGCTGGAAGTAGTGAAGGCGGAAGCCGTGATCCGTCGTATCCGAGTCGCTGACGAAGGTGACGACGACTTGCCGTGTCGGAAACTCTATGTTATGAGGGCTGGAGGAACCGCACAACTTCGCGTCGTCATACAAGTTCTGACCAACACAAAGTTTCCCTTAAGATTTAAACAAATTCTTTACATCAGGGCTGAATCGCGTTACCGAATGAGGTCGTCAGTTGGTGCCCTACAAAGTGAGTAAAATATTCACCAATGATATTGAATATCGTCTAACTAAAATAACGCTTAATTCAATACACACCAAGTCAACTTGAGCGTTTGAAATACACGCGATTGGACCAAGATATCGGACATATCTACTCATATTCTGGTCAGCCTAACACGACAATTTATCGAAACTCCAAATTTGCTGAGGTAGGTCACCATCGTTTTCCACATCCTTCGTGCATGTCAATGTCAGTCCGCTATGTCTTGGGTGTAATAACTGTATAAAGCATAACATCATAAATTCTCCGTTAAAAAAATGACCCAACATGATTTGCAGGTCTTTATTGACCAAGTTCAATTCTCAGCGCACCTGAAATTTCGTGAATTATTTAAATTAGGTAGTTTAACAATTTGCTCGCGATGTGCCCCGCCGGTGGCTCATTTTATCCCTAGCCCCAAAGCGTCGTCGCTGGGAAAGTGGTCAGACTCTCTAGCCTCATGGAATGTGAGCTCAAGAGAGCAAAGGGAAAGGACCCTTTAGTGTACGAGTAAACTGTAGAGAACGACAAATCTATGCTCAAAGTGCCTTCCCTCACAGGATTCCTGTGCATAGAAATACCCAGGTAATAATAAAGAGAATGAAAAGACAAGAGATAGCGCAGAAGGTGTGAAAATTGCAAGAAGTAAAGTAGGCACAAAAAACAGAAGCCGTGGAGGCCGATCTATAGCTGAGGTAACCTAAGAGGACCTTCCTGGGGTCGCTAATCACCATACTATGCGATCAACAAACCTAGCTAACCTAACCCTATTGTCTATCCTGTATCTCCTGAGGAGGATTAAGAATGAAGAGGAAGAAAAGACTAAGAATAAATAGTGAACAACGTGTGAAAGTTCAAAGAAGTAAATTGGGCAAGAAAGATAGAAGTCCCGATGGTCTATCTTAGCCTCGGGCGATCTAAAAGTAAAATTAGCTGAATGCAATCCCAAATCCGGTATGACAATACTGACATCAATCACACTATAGTTGGAAAGTCGTTTGCAATACAGGAAGAATCATTCAGCGCATGAAATAGTAAACACTTGAAAGTATAGGGATTGCTTGCGAAGAAACTGTGTTTTCCATCGCGTTTTCCATCATCATTAAAAAATTTTGAGCCAATCACCAAAACACTCTTAAGTAAAATTAAAAATAGTCACTAACAAAAGTAAGGATAAACTACAGAGGGGGCAGCTATAATCCTCGCGAAATTTGGTCGAATAAATCGTTACAACTGATAAGTTTTAATCCGAGTGCTACACAGCCGAATGAGGAAAGTGGAAAATTATTTGCTGTTTCCGTGAACATAATTGTACTCCAGTATTCAACCACCAAAACAGTTGACCAAGCATTGGTCGTACTCTGCAATAAAAAGACTGAACGGTAAGGGAAAATAAAGATCAATACTTACAACAAATCTGAAGGAAAGCCCCCCAATGTTATTGTAGGAAGACTCGCTGTTCACAGCTCCGTTGAAAGTGACGGCCCTAGTACCATCCTGAAATGTGAACAATAAATTAATAAATAGAACGCTTTGACTCTGAATTTGCAATCACATTACAGTGAGATGCTAGTCGAATACCGTTGCGACCACGGCGGAGGTGACAGCTCCAAGAGATAAGGCCTCAGGCCTGTTGAACTCAGCTAGGAAGAGTGTAGTGGGGACAAGTTGATGAGTCAACGTGAAAAATTTCCAGGCAATGAAAAATAAATTGAAGAAGGAAGCCAACGTAGATTGAAAGCCTACAAGAAATACAGAATTGAATCCCAAACTTACAGTTTAATTTCACCCAGGACCTTATTGAACCTACTAAAAAACTACGATGAGAGACAGTAAGTTCCATTTTCGACACATTAATACGATCCGTGCACTTTAATCACGGTCTTGAAACACGAAATGTGTGTCATAAATATATTCTCACAGCTCTCTGTCTTGTAACAGTTTGAAGTCAATACAGCGGGTACAATCAATATCCCATACAAAGTCAAAAGTTTATTTAACATGGTTACCTACGAGACCGAATACATTCGAAAATTTAACATCGTGCGCATTTTTGTACTCTGAATACTAAATCTGTGTGAGAATACACAAATAGTCAAGCATTGATATAATATCGTCCAGACTTAGGTGATCGCCTCAAAAGGTATTCAACATATCCGATAAAATGATTTTAAAGAGGTAATATACTGCATATCCCAAAAATAGAACACCTATTTTCAAATTAATAAAATTCCAAAATTATTAAACATTTCGGTTTTGGCAAGACCATTTTCATTATTAAATCTTCTGAAATAAATGTTATTGATTTCATTTAACTACCATAAATTAAATGGACTTTAATAATCTTTTTGGTGACAGTAGTCGAAAACGTGTTTGCGCAAGGAAGTTAAAATATTATTACACAAAGAGGTAGGAATAAAACAAAATTGTAATAATATTCATTCTTTGATAAAATCTTGAATTAGGAAAAAAAAATTAGTTTCTCCATCAGAATTTTGAATTTCCGTTCTCCACAATTGTCTCGATTATCCTCTTCCTTCAACTTGGCCTCCATTCCTATGTATTACTGAAAATCTCGGTTCTTGTTCTCATACTTCTTAAAGCCCCTTTTTGAGACGATCTGGGTTAGCCTTAAGTTGTCAACTTCAACTATGATACGTCTTCGTAAGTCATCCAAATTTATTGGAGGTGTTGCATAAACTTTGTTCCTTAAATATCCCCATAAGAAATAATAACATGGTGTTAAGTCATTTAACTTCTCTGTGCAAACACATTTTTCCCTACTGTCACTAAAATGGTTATTAAAGTTAATTTAATTAATGGTTATGAAATGAAATTTATAACATTTATTCAGAAAGATTTAATAAAGAAAACGATCTTTACAGAACAAAATATATTAAATACTATTTGAATTATAATATTTTGAAAATGAGAATCCTTTTTTGGGACATACTGTATAGTCCACGAAGATTGCGGAGTTGTTTATGTGGCAGTAATAGTGTGATACTCTTAAAACTTTCTGCCAAAATAATCTATTTCAGTCTGTACGACTGTTGACCTCTGTCAATGCCTAAGAGCTGCATGAGAAAGAGGTCATTGTTCAACTCTCAAATTCTAATACAACGAAGACTGAAAAATTTCCCGAAACGACCAGGGCAGCAATTGTTCAGGTACATAAATTTGGCACTAGAAAAATTTCATTTATGCTAAAAATATCAATCACAGTCGCTGGTGATACGATTCTTCAGTTCACGTCATATCAGTTAACTGTAACTCAAGCACGCCCAGGGCGTACATCTATAAATTTGAACCGTGTGGCTAAACTCATGGTCCGTAAAATAAAAACGAATCCTCCACTGGATCGATCTGAACTACAAAATTATTTGAAATCAGCTGAAACAAATGTTATTTAAGCGGAACGTTTTGACCATATATAGGGATTTTGCACCCGCTGAAAAGGTGCCAACCATGATATCCTTGGTTTAAGTCTACGGTATTTTAACCGAAACTAACTCATGAACTTACTCCGAGTACCCGTTAAATTCAAGATTAACTGCAAATAAATTGAAAATTTCTATAAATTGACCACATATTTAAAGCTTTGGAAATTGTAACCAAGTGCTCCTTACAGTAGTTTGACAGAGCTTGGTAGTGCAGAATATACCCGCCGATACGGCTTTGGATTTTATAGGCATATTCTCTGTTATTGCAACTCTAAACTAAAACACCGATATATAAAAGTGAATGAAATTTTATTACGGAAAGTACACAGGAAGCAATTATTCATGATGGGACCATGTAGCCACTCATATCCTCACGTGCGACCTGCGGCTGCAGCATTGAGCTATCGTGTAAAAGTGCACGCTAACAAGTGAGTCAGGATTTTTCTGGCTGTAATGAAAAATCTCCATTGTGGATGCAGTGTCCAAGCCACCAAGGTATGAGTGAAACAGGGGAATCGCGTTAGGATTCGGAGCAATGCTGGAGGTTTGTAAAGGATGTCACTTCGCGGCAGAGAAATCATTTGGTCGGTTTTCATACTTCGAACGCTCCAAACCTAGTCCCTTTGCTGTTACACCAAATAATGGGTCACAGCGGTAGCTCTAAAACATACAGCATAAATGCCCTTGCGATAACAGTCCAAAAGTAATCTCGTGCCACGAGAGGGGGCAAGTAACTGGTAAAAACAAGGATGGTACGTAATGGGATCGAGTCACAGGTGCCGTAAGTCGAAGTCGACGGACTTGTGTTTAACTGAGTCGAGATTCTTTATCTAACACAGTTCAATCACCTGCCGTAGCACTAGTGCGCTACAACCATCTGATATTGGTGCGCTTCAAAAATTACCGCTCTCGGATGCCTTGATAATCGCGACTTGTGCATGGCAGCACTCCTCAATCACAACCCTGAAGACTGCCTCTCCTAACTCCGGAGCGTCGAAACCCAAACCGAAGTGCTTTGCTATCATCACCAGTACTTTAAAGCTCTCCTTTTTGATGGAATTTTCTTCAGTCAAGATAATGGACTAGTGCAGCCATCACATGTGTATTTCAAAAATGCATGCAAAATAAATTCAAATTATACATCCGCAATGATCAATAGAAACCTAAAAGCTATTCTTTGAGATGCTTGCACGAGCAGATATGTAACAAATATTTTTAGAACGCAATGTGAGAATAACGACGACACAGCATTGAAGAGTTACTTCATTATAACCTAATTATATATTCTTTAACTTTTTTCAGTGTCACGAACGACATTTGCGCATTTGTTACTTAGTTTGTATTTTAAAACTGGAGATTTCATTGTGACAGTTGATACACTTTTTATCGTGGTCCATAACCCTTCTAAGATAATGGCTGGAAATAAATTGAGAATAATGAAATTAAGGATCTGTGTAGATGTAAATGGGCGTTAGGCTGCAAATATGAACACAATATTATTATAAAAGTACGTTACCGTTGTTCTTCATGACCGTTTAAACATCATGTAAGAAAGTAAATAGATACGTTTCGATTAATCATAATGGACTAACCCCTTTTTGCCATCCTCTGTATACATATTTATAGCGTATATCTAGACAGAATGAAAACAAAATACAGATTTGTCCTCGAAGAGCACGACCTTTTGAAATGCTCTCTAAGTACTAGAGACCGTCACCGTGCTGCACTCACTGAAGGTACCGCCTGGACAACGAGCTTGTCCTTCGTGCAGCCCTCGCTGCTTTCCAGGCGCATGTCATCGAAGTTGAGGACTGGGAAGGAATCATCGGTCGCGGTGATGACCCACTGGCAGCGCAGTGACACAGGGTAGTTTTGTGGGTACTGGGGGGACTGAAGGGCTTGAGGGACGTTGGTGGCACGCAGCGACGATTGACCGCATGGGTCTACAAACAAATAGCACCATTAGGATCTGCATAGCGGCTCTTGAACGCAAGAGGTAGCGTGCTTGCCTTCTATTCTAAAGTCCCGGGTTCGACGCAGACCGACTTTTTCCCTTGGGAGAATCAGATAAAACCCGGCGTACTGAAAACTGGGATACCTGCGTGACCCAGGTCGGGGTGTTCAAAGGTTTGCCAAGGATTCCTAGGAAATGTTGAATCTACTCTCGATTGGAAGAGATTAAAAAAATAAAAAGTGATGGGAATAGACATCAAGCAGCCCTAACAAGTCAAATTTAAAGCAAAAAATAAAATTATGTGGAAGAAAACAGAGGAAGTAGCCAAATAACTAAGAATAATAAAAAACAACTCAAGTTGCAAAGTTTAGCGCGTCGATAAATAAGAGAGCTGAATGTCTCGAGCTATGATGAAATGTTGCGAAGGGTCACAGATGCTGTGACGCTCAAGTGGATGCTGGTGTCTCAGTTGAGTGAAGCAAAGATGCACTCAATGAAGCTGAAACTGAGACAGCATTAAAAAAATGAGTAAATTTTGAAGAAGAAGAAGATGAGTGCGCCTTTGGCAAACTGTATAGATTTGGTGATTTGGTTTATGTATATATGGAGGTTTACGATGCAGAAATGTTACCGAGTACGAGTATACCATCATGATAGAAGGGAAGGAACAGAAATCCTGAACAAGACGCATAAATGGCACTCATAATCCAAACGCAGAAATTCGATCTAAGTCAAATGACAAAATCACTGAGTTTGTTGATAATTCTCATTTTTTTATTACTTTCATTATTATGATTTTAAGAATTAATGTGAGTTATTTAGCTTAAAGCTATGTGGCCACACGGAATACTATCTCGAGAGAGCGAAGAAAAAGGACCATCAAGTCCTATGGACTAAAAACACTGAGAATACATGCATATGGTGTGGTCCCATTCAGGGTCCTCTGCACATAGCAACCGCAAGTAAAGAATAAAGAGGAAGAAAAGACGAAGAAGAGATTGTCATAAAGATGTGAAAATAAAAGGAAACAAAGTGGACACGTATGATAGAAGTCCCGAATGCCTAATTACATATATCTGAGGTAACCTATCAGTGTTCCCATGGGGTCGGAAGTTCTCTTAGCATATGATAGACAAACCTCACTAACCTAACCATATTCTTATCAAGTGCCTGCAGAGACATAGCTTGTCGATAAACCGTAATCAATTACAACGTACTGGTTATGATATACACGTTGCAAAAAGATGCGCTATGTGGTTTTATTGTTTTTTGTTTACATGAAAGCAATCTAGGGTTTTGATAATCATCATTTCCTTATCATGTCTTGGAATAGAGATAATAAGAACACAATAATTTTGTCAATTACGCATGAAATTTTTAAAAATCGTCATTTCTGAATCAGTGGAAGAACTAGTGTTGGTTTAAATGGTTCGTAGGCAGAAAACGTAAGAATCAATGCTGTAAAGAATACTAGAACCTGCTTAACGGGAACCAGTTACTCTCTATTTGATCCGATGTTATCAGTTTGCAGGTGTGCGTTGCGGCAAATCTATATAAAAAAGTTCCAATATAATCAAAAAGAAAATTTGAATATACGATATATTGTAAAATTATTGCTAATTTAACTTATATTCATTGGAGATTTAACCAGATATTTCTACTTAGTGACCTGAATAAATTAGTGACAGGTACCTAAATTGCAATATGATAATGTAATGAATCTTGTAGGAAGTACTATGGTTGTACGATTGAACTGCACCATTTTATTTTTTACCGTATAATTACATTGAATCCAGTACTGTGTTGCACATTAGTATTACATTTTATAAATTATTATGTTTGTCCGCAGCACTGCACCATATTGATATAGCATTGTACTGCACAATTTATTGAACTGCCCTGTATAAAAATACAGTTCTCGTCAATTTCTAAACGAATTTCAATGCTAGGTACCAGAAATTTTACTCTATGTCACCAAGCCCAGGTTCAAAGTAGACGGCTTACTATATTCGTCAAAACATTTAGTGCGACCATACAATCAAATGATAAGTGGAGACCAAGCGACTAGACTGTAAATCTTGTAAAATAGAAAATGAAAACAAAACAGAAAAATGGAAGAAACACGAAGCTGCGAAAAAGGTGGATGGTTCATTGGTAGGTGGAACTTTCTTTAAATTGAATCCACAAAATAGAATATTTGCAAAATTCTGAATCATACAGAAAACTATAAACAAGAAACAAAGATTTATAAATTGTTTGATTCCAAGTTTCATTTGCTATATACTACGTCCACTGCGGAGTTGTTTCAACGCCACAGACGACGAAACTTTCCGTGATGCTCTGGAAGCTGTTCAGTGGAAAATTTTCCCGGCATAGGAATGAAGAAAGAAAGAAAAATCGCCTTTTTCCGAAATCACTCGCATATAAAGCATGGTACGAGTCAGTTTTTCATTAAGTAGGATAACAAGCTTAAAAATTGGTGTGGAGGTTACGCTGAAACTTCCAGTTGTGATTCCACAAGCCTAGCGTTTAGCGTGAACTGGTGATTGGTACGTTAAGTTAAATATTAATTTAAATATCGTGGAGTTTCAGGGCATACATGATAAAATTTAAAAATTTGAAGTTGACATGTTATATTTGACATGTTATAAAATGGAAAAAGAGTTGTATCTCTTGAGAATTATACAGGCTTAAACATCTGTTAATAGATTCTGAGTTGCGGTATGTTAAAACTTCAACGGATTTGTATCTCCCACTTCTTGCAAAAACATGTATTAACTGCGTCATGTGAGTTCAACAATAGTAGTGAGCAAACTTGTATCGTTAGAAAGAGAGAGAAGATTAATAATCTCGATAGAAGTCACACACGTTGTATGTAAACCACGTTCGTACTTAGTAAGAATGTAGTGCTGTATAAGAGAATGCTAATCAATTTTATACTATAAATCTTGATTTCTAATTTGGCAGTTGAGCGCTCCCTGCGATATGATGATTATGTAAAAAATATGTCTAACATTTTCACTATCCCATTTAAAACTGGACTAGTTTCAACGTATCATCAAATCTTAATAAAGCAATACAGCCTTAAACGGAGCACGACGCTTTCATGCAGCCCAATGAATGATATGAGAAATATATTCTTTAAAATATAAGAAAGTATATTTTTTCTTCGGTGGCATTATAATAAAAAGTCTCAATTTTACATAGCGTGCAACTGACACAGATGATTAACACCTTTACGTTAGTCGCTCCAGATAACAAAGTTCTTTTTCAGTGACCTGACAAATCGTTGCAATTTATACTCCGAGCGTGGCACATCAATGATGCACATCTGGACAGCAGGTTCAGGTGGACAACCGCACGAAACGGAAATATTGTAATAGAACTTCCAAATGAACACATAAAGTACTGAAACAGTATAATTAAGGCGACGAAGTGTTTAGTTACGAGAACTGAAACTAGAATACTAGAAGATAAGAGCCAACACAACTCGTACAATTGCATAGCTGCAACAGCAGTTATTTGGAGATATCAGTATGGGTTGCACTGTTTATCATGAATTGTAAGAAATTTAACATCAGTTGTACTATGATGTTACAAGGTGGACAAATGAAGAAGTAAATATTAAACGTAATGTAAAAAAAGGCATCGATCGCATGGAAGGGATAAATATCAAACTCGATGAAGACTAAAACTTCAAGCGCAAGCACGATGAAGGAACAGCTGTCTCACAATTTACACGAAAAACAGACGAGAGACACTCACGAGCCCTGGCGGACACAGTTGCAGTGAAGCCGGCAGTTTGGTTAGCGCTGTCCGAGTTGAAAATAACAAGCATTGCATTGGAGGAACTGGACAGTGCGGACGGCATGTCTGAACCACAGCCGCGGAAGAGCCTCTCGCTCTTGTAAAGCAATCCGTCGAGTATCTGGCAATATCAAAGTTATCATCATATTGTTATTATTATCATTGATATTATTATTACAAGTTAGTTTGCAGCTTTCCAGCCACATGGAATGCGGCCTCAAAAGAGCAAAGAGAAAGGACCATTTGGCAAAGACTAAGGACGACCGGGAAACTGCGCATGTGTGTTCCCACTCTACGCATAGAGGCAGCCAGCTAAGAATGTAAAGAAAGAATAGACAAAGAATGGATATCTAAGAGGATGGGAAAATTAAAAGTGGTAAAGTGGGCACGAACGACAGAATCCCGAAGGCTTATCAATATCTGAGGTCACCCAGCAGTGCCCTCTTGGAGGACGCCAGTTCCGCATCATCGGTAGTTTGCGGTGCCACCGTCCGAACTACCAAGACCAGAGCACATACATGAGTACAGTTGAAGGTACAGTGACGACGTACAAGAACGGGCAGCCTCTCCAGTGTACACTTTACAACATTGGCGTTCGTGGATACCGAATAGCACAACACGTATGTGCATAATTTTGCGCACATTGATAAATAACATCAGCTAGTTGTGTGCGTCTCTCTTATGCGTCGGACAGCGAGCAGCACCACCGAATTTCGAAGTGAAAACAACCCCCGGCGTAAACGAGATGCAGCCATGTGTCGCCTCGGTGGCTCACGGCGAAAACATTGTCGTAGTGCATTGCTTACGGGAAAAAATGTTAGTCGCCTGTATCGTCACAAATTGCGTGTATCTGAACAATGTGACAAAACTGCATCAATTTGAGAAGCGTGACCATCTCGTGCTTTTTCGCCAGAAATACTTTTGTTGGTCAGTCAATTCGGTGGCGTCAGTTTGCAAGCGCATACGCTCATCTGTTGCACATGTTCGACGAGCTACCCCAGTAAATCAAAAACTTCCGAAGATAGTTTAATTTCTACTCTCAAGCCAAGTAATAGTACTTTTCGGTGTTATCATGACATAATTTCAGTTTTATCATATAGCGAACCACTTAGAAAACATCCAGCTATATTTATGTTTTTAGATTAGATCTCTCCCAGAGTTTTCACATGAGTAGATTATAGAGTTACTCTTTGCCTACGAGATGAATAAGTTGAGTGCAGCCCTCAAATCCTCCCCATGCCGTGTAATACCCTCATCTTCCCAAATATTAAGACTGACCTACCTAGAGGTAAGTTTCTGGTATCAAGTTTCTCAGATGTGAACGCGACCTACCTCGAGGTTATCGAAAGGACAGTTTCTGGTATCAAGTATCTCAGATGTGAACGCGACCTACCTCGAGGTAATCGAAAGGACAGTTTCTGGTATCATTCTGAGGCTGAGGCTCCAAGTCGAAGCGAGAGAACTGGATCCGGACGATTTGGTCTGCAGGAGCCAGGACGAGCCAGACGCAGTGCAGCATTGGCTCATAATTACCTGGAACATGAACGAAATGCGCAATAAATAAATAAATCAGAGCTGAACAGGTCCAGCGTCCCGTTAAGTGTCCAACTGACGAGAGCCTTACGAGTCACAGGGACGCGTTTATAGGAGCATCTGAAAAATGTGACCGATATTTTGAAAGTGGTGTTCCTGCTGTATAGATTTTAAAATATTTGTCTAACATATGAATGCACAATAAGAGCGACCGTTGAATGTCCAATGTATGCTTAGTTTGAAAGTTAAAAATATTCAAGAAGGTTTTATTCAGATTGAAATCGGCGTAAAACGTACAGGCACCACGCAAGATGCCATCAGAATTTTAAAATAGGCATTTTGTCAGCCGTCCTATCATCAGTGATGAAACACTCTGCAATCGACGATTGAACTGGTAATTCATCGATTGCGAACATGAATTGGCTTCTCGCAACTTTCTTTTCGTGCCATCGATGATTAGTTACTTTGAAACATAAGTAAAAACATCAACATATCATAGCCTGTTGAATTCCCGCAAGAGCTTAACGAAAGTGGCACAACAATCATAAGCACTCTCAATGTACTAGAAAATGTCTTGGAACTTGGAGATTAATAATGATTACGTCCATTGGTCACTCCTTTCATAAACCAACAAATCGCTGTAAGCGTCGAATCCGATACAGCTGTGGAAACCAATCTTTCACGAGAAGCTGCTATCCCTCCTCTGCAGACTAAAGGGACTGCTATCCCTCCTCTGCAGACTAAAGAGACTGCTATCCCTCCTCTGCAGACTAAAGGGACTTCACTCTGACTTGGAACGATGAGCTATTGCTCAACCCTAACTGACCCCAGCATCATACCTGATACAATTCCCTATAATGATTCAGTCCTATCAAATTTATCTAAGATTTATTTTTCAACATTAAAAATTTGACGCTGTGAAGTACAGAGTGCATTAATGACGAGCAATTTCATACCGTCATTGTCAGCATCCAAGGACCGAATTGTCTGGGACTGTTCCAAGCTGGAGATGTTGAGTGTCCCTCCGCACGCTGGAGAGAGGCAAGACAACATTATCAGCTCTCACATGCTCAGGAGTCAACTTCCCATGTGTGTAGTAACACTTCCGTCGCATTGTTATAGTACTGAACACGTGGCACGTATAGCGATAACGACAGACATCTCATCGAGCCGTCTTATTCCGAATAGTTTATTCAGGGGTTACCGGCTATCTGTCTTCCAGAAGTAACAAAAAAGTAATAAAAATATGCACACTATTTTACTACAGTAGGGTGTGCATACATGAAAAGTAAACCAAAATTGGTAGTTAAGTCATAAAAAAAGACATAAATATTAACAAAATGCCAAGAGATATTTCATTTTTTTAACCCTGCGTTAATCTCCCGGAATTTCCAAGTTGGTTTAGTTAAAAAAAACACGCAAGAATTGCAAGGGCTTAAAGAAAATGTGTGTCACAAAACACCCCTGGAAGCTAATGCAGGGTAAATGCTGGTAAATGTCAATAATGGTATCAATTTTCCGACAGGTTCTTGAACGCTCGATTTTTTTTCATCTACATGTACGTCCGGCGGCGGGAAAAAATTTCTTGCATGACGTGCACTGTCGATTACGAACGATCGAGTATGTCACGCTCCGGCTCATCTTCAGTACTGGTAAGTTTTAAACTTTTGAATTTCACAAGTAAGTCAGCGACGCTAAAATCAGTTATTTCCTTGCAACAGCGTTCATGTTCATCTTCAGCAATACATTCACTACATCTATTTCAATCACGTCGCTGAATCATGATTAAACATAAACTAAACCTACTGACAGGGTGCTTTATGTTTTGATTTTTATAACATAAGCTCCACATAAGTCTTGTATTCTGCAGTGGCACCGCAGATCAACATGTGGCCTAAACACAATTTTGCCGACATTCAAAGACCTGTCAAATTTCGTGTACGCTCTCGAGGACAGTCGCTATTGAGGAAACTACATGAATTTCATAAAAATTCTCAGTGAAATGGAAACTAAAATTATCGAACTTTGAGCACTATCAGTCCCTCCAAAGTTTTTCCCAATGTCAATTCCATTACCACTTCCTGAATTTAATGTTTATTTATTCGATTATGTTGAAGGCATACGAGCGTTTCATAAAAGCTTATCCATTTCTGAAAGGATTATCCTAAAAATTATTCTCAAGTGTCATTATCGCACGCATTTAATGAATCCATTCGAAATTAGGCTAAGCGTAAATCTAATATTAAGTTCATATATTTAGAGAGAACTTACACGACTTCAAGAACTGAATCCAAATCAAAAGCATCGAAGGCTGACTCTGACCAAATAGTAATCTTATTGCATTTTCAAGCGAAACGACAAAACAATTGTACGTACATCCTGAAACAGTTTTCAAAGTCTCGAAACGACAAAGTAAGGCTGCTATAAAAGAGACCAAATCTATCCGTGCCCAAAGTCAGTACCAGACTGAAAGGTGAATTTGTGATGGTACGAGTGAAGTTAAAAATGAATCATAAAAAAGAGTAGAAAACTATAATAAAATCTCAATATAGCAAATTTTCATTACTTGAAATTTTAACGCAAGATTTAAAGCAAGCAATTTAGGCTTGATGTTAACTACCACCCGGGACAAACGACTCGACAGGGGTAGAACATCGTAAAAGGAAGTCAAGCCTGTAGTCTACCGAATATTCGTTTAGTGACGTGAGAGCCTTCGCAAACGCATACGTAATAAAATTAGCGTCGGTTCAACTTACCGTAAGTGAAAGAGATGGCCAGCCTGAAACCATCCATGGCTCCCGATGAGTCACTGCTGAATGTTACAGTCGCAGTGTTGCCAGACGACGTGCGTATGGGCATGGCTGCCGTGTGGTTGCCGCAAAACGAACCTATCAAATTCTCAGGTTCCGTTCTGAAGCCATTGTAGAGCTGCACCTTATCGTCCGAGCAGGTCAAACTTTCCTCCAAGTACAGTGAGATGAACCTGTATTTGCAAATAGTAACAGTAAATAACTAACATAGAAATAATGAAGTGCCACGGCAATTTCTTTTGACTCAAGCGGACGGTAAGACAAGTCAAATATGAATAACTGCAAACTTACCCGTATCGCACTAGTTACTCGTGGCATTTTTAACACATGCATTTTATTTAACACTGTGAGCTGAGCATCAGGAACAGATAGTTCACTTTAGTTCACCCTATAGCATAACAGTCGTCATTCCTCGCTACTTTAACGCAACTCATCCCCCTATACAGGGAGGGCCACAAAAAGTTTCTTGTTTTTCAAATGCTACTAACGGATCCTCCGTTAGTAGCATTTGATGCGGAATGGATCCTCCGTCATAATGATGCGGAATGAATCCTCCGTATCATTATGACTAGATAAAAAGCCCACGAGAACAAATGGCTCACTCCTGACCGAAACACCATCAGCTG
>VOMN01120441.1:0-16443 GCA_014899125.1 Orchestia grillus
TGGTCAAGGGGTGCTGGTGTGAAGAGGGAGTGGTCAAGGGGTGCGGGTGTGAAGAGGGAGAGGTGTAGGTGGTGCGTGTGGAAAAAGGGAGAGGTGTAGGTGGTGCGTGTGGGAAGAAGGAAAAATGTTTCCCAAACAAATGTGCCTAAGTTTTACTGAGGGACAAACTGTGGAATGCAAGGTCCGCTCCTGCGACAAGCATATAATAAGATTTTCTACAAGGAGAGCTGTCAAGATTTCGATTGTTAAATTAGTTAAATTAAAAAGCCTACCATAAGAAAAGCCTGATTTATCCATCGGTGAAATTCCGTCACTCTTTCATCTAGAATTTTACGATATTTTCGTGCAAAAGAAAAATTTTCTGGCTTCACCGATTAGAGAAGTTGAGAGCTCGCCCGCTGCAAAAAATTTTCCGTTCTTCTTTCGCCCACGAGAAAATTTCATAAGTTGGCTTATGTCATTGAGAAAATTTCGTACTTTGATTTTATTATTGTCCTTGAAAAAATTTTGTATTTTCGTCTTCGAGAAAATTTCGTAATTTGATTTCATTATTGTCCTTTAGAAAATTCGCCATTTTAGTCGTTGAGAAAATGTCGTGCTTTGATTTCATCATTGTCCTTGAAAGGATTCCGTCATTTGACTTTCGTACCTGAGCCAAAGCTGAAGTAAATTTACTCATGCAGCAATTTTCCACCTCGTCTTCCACTTTGTTTATTAATGAAATGGAATTAGCGACGTCGCTGTCACCGCGCGTGAGACGCGTCTCAAAGACGACAGAGAAAATAAAATGGAAGCTCAATGAAACTTTGAGATGACAATCATTTTTCGTTCATGGATTATTGAATTTCCAGTGAATAATCTGTAGTATCGATTTAATTTTATCAGGGCATCGAAGATTTTATTTGGTAGAGAGACTCATTTACAAAATTAAAACAACGTCAAATTTGGCCAAGTTTTTCGCACTACCGAAAAGGTTTCCCCACAGCAGCAGCACTGCGTGGGAGCCTGATATATCATCTGAGTGAAATAAAAACTCTGTTATAAAATTCATAGCCCGAATATTGTCCCTTGCGGGTTCAAAACCTGGCGTACCCGCGCTATTAACCTCACATACTCAACCATTATTTGTGTAAGTGTCAATCCATTCGAAATCTATGCATTACGTGAAAAATGTCACATTATGTCGGTGCGAAGATTTGTATTTCTTATAAGATGCAACTCATTGGACTTATGAGTGGAAAACCCATAAGGCTGTGAAATTCTACCAGATAAACGATGCAAAATTTCTTACACAACGCGAACATTCTCCTCACGCGGTGCCAAATCAATCCCACAATGTCAAATTTTCCTTCTAATTAAGTAAGAACAAAATCAATGCGTCCCCCTTTTCCTGTATGCGACCTGAACAGCTGGGATCCTTGTTATTAATTTCCGCAATAAAAATTCGTTTTTAATTTTTCAAAGCAATAAAAATTGCGTTTTCAACCATTTGGTTGCAGGTGGGGGCCTTAATAAATAAAAAAACAGCTGGAACGTGAGGAGGTCAGCTCGTGAGGGACTCGATGACGAGTGCTCGCTTGAGTCGAAATCGACAGATTTCCTTTGCTTGTGTTGCCTTTTGTACTCCTGAACTGCCTTCGTCTTTTCCAGTGGTAACGTACAAGTGACGAGCTAAGGTCGCCAGCGTCCCCCCCCCCCGCGATGGATGAAGAACAAATCGCTAGTGAGTGCTTCGGAAAACTCGGTTTGTCAGCCATGGCTGAGCGGTAGGGCCACTTCTGGGCTACAGGGGCGCTCTGCCTCGTGCGTTGGTGTTGGTTGATGTTTGTTTTGATGTTGGTTGATGTTTGTTTTGATGTTTGTTGATGTTTGTTTTAATGTTTGTTTTGATGTTTGTTGATGTTTGTTGATGTTTGCTGATGTTTGTTTTGATGTTTGTTGATGTTTGTTGATGTTTGTTTTGATGTTTGTTGATGTTAATCTTGATGTTTGTTGATGTTTGTTGATGTTTGTTTTGATGTTTGTTGATGTTTGTTTTGATGTCATAATGTCGGATGTTTTGTGTCACGATGTCGGATGTTTTGTACGTGACGATGTCGGATGTTTTATTATACGGCACGATTTTAGATGTTTCCTGTGTCATAAAACAACGCGAAAAGAGAAATGGTGATTGATTATTTATTTGTTTGTTAATTCAATAAAACATTCAATTCGCTACTCATGCAGAACATCCATGAGATGCTGTGCAGATCTCTACCCAAAAGTTCATTTTGGGGGTACCCAAATACCTTGACGGGAGCCATCCGAATACCATACCCACATGCACCATACCCACATGTGCCATACCCACATGTACCATACCCACATGTACCATACCCACATGTACCATACCCACATGTACCATACCCACATGCGCAGTACGACCAAGTCCTCGTTACATGGAGTGAGAGATAATGCAATATTTTTTTATCAAACTTGACAGTCTTATTCATTTGGCTAAATCGTGTATCAGAAATACATCATGACATCGGTACGAGTCGTATGACAGTATGACCCTCAAGGTGACACAAGGGCCGGACAGTGTTTGGAGGCATTGTACACGAAGGAGTCATATCTCACAATAAATTTAAAATTAAACTTTCTATTCATCTATGTAACTATTTATGGCTTTTTGATGAAATGTTAGATGTATTGATTTATTTACCCATCAATAAAATACTTTATTTCTAATAATCATGCCTGCTTGCTTATTGTAACCGTGCACCCTTTTCAGTAATAACATAGGGCCGAAATTCACGCCTCATCTCTCAGTAATGAAATAAGTATTTTCCCACCGTATCCTAGTTACTGGTCATTGGAACAAAAGCGAATGAATTATTCTCTTTGGCTGTGACCATTGGCTGAAAAATAAAGAAACATCATAGGAGGCTCGAACGGAACTTTGAAACAGGGGCTGGTGGCGGTCTGTGGTATATTGAGACAGCGTCATTAGGACGCCACAAAAAGTGGCCGCTGTGGCAGCGGTGGTCAGAGGAGCTGCAGCGATGTTTTTGTGTCGCACCTCAAAATAAAGTCTCACGTGCCAACCTCCTTTGCGTGGCACTGATGTATCACACATCACCTGACACGAAGCTAATGTTTGTGCATCACCTGATATGGGACCTGTGGTGCCTGACATGGCACACATTGTCCGATATGGCACCAATGTTTATGTATTACCTGACGTGGCACCAATGTTTATGTATTACCTGACATGGCACCAATGTTTATGTATTACCTGATATGGCACCAATGTTTATGTATTACCTGACAGGGCACCAATGTTTAAACATTACCTGATATGACACCAGTGTAAATTATCTGATATGGTGCCAGTGTACATTTCTTGATACGACGTAGACATACATCACCTGACATGGCAACGATACACATGACTTAACATGGCAACTATACCCATTACTTAACATGGCAACTATACATATCACTTAACATAGCAACAATGTGCATTACAACACACAATGAACATTTATGATGTGCAAGTAGCCCACCAAAATACACTTTATGGCGCAATGTTGGTGCGCTCGTGTTTTTACTGCAATAAAAAGGAGCTCGGCAAGAATCCTTCTACTTGTATTATACAGTAATAATTATTCTTTCATTCTCCATCACCATCTTTTTACCCCTTATTTTTTCCAGCCTCCCACTACATTTGCCATGTTGTTGCAGCCACACACCTACAGTAACTGCCCTGTTATTGCAGCCACACACCTACAGTAACTGCCTGTTATTGCAGCCACATACCTACAGTAACTGCCTGTTATTGCAGCCATGCGCAAGGTGTTCGCCATGTTCGACCAGGCCAAGACGGGTTTCGTCGAGACGAACAAGTTCGTCAACATCCTCAACACTCTCGGCCAGAACTTTGACGAAGACGACCTCAAGCAGAAGATAGACGAGGTCGACTCTGAGAGTGAGTAGAGTGCCTGTCTTGAGTGGCGTCTCAGGTGGCGTCTCAGGTGGCGTCTCAGGTGGCGTCTCAGGTGGCGCCCTGTCTCAGGTGGCACCCTGTCNTCTCAGGTGGTGCCCTGTCTTAAATGGAGACATGTCTTAGGTGGTACCCTGTCTTAGGCGATACTGTCTTAGATGGTACCCTGTGTTACAGTAGTGCTGTCTTAGAAAAAACCATGTCGCTAATCGCACCCCACTGATAGAGCTTGTTAATAAATACAGAAGATATATAAGAATGTTCATAAGTAGGTAAAGGGGGGTTTCATACTTAATACATACTGATCAGTCGAGAGGAGTTGAAGGCTTTCAGTCAAGAGACGCTGTGTAAGCCTGACACACCTGACGTGCGATGCTGTGTACTGTAGAGGAAGGAAAAGTCAACTTAGATCAATTCATCACCTTCTATTTTCCCTATTGCAGAGGAAGGAAAGGTCAACTTCGATCAGTTCTTCACCATCAGTTTTTCCTATTGCAGAGGAAGGGAAGGTCAACTTCGATCAATTCATCACCATCAGTTTTTCCCTATTGCAGAGGAAGGGAAGGTCAACTTCGATCAATTCATCACCATCAGTTTTCTCTATTGCAGAGGAAGGAAAGGTCAACTTCGATCAGTTCATCACCATCGTCATGCCCTACCTAGAGGAGGACGACGACGAGGCCATGCATGAGGAGCTCAAGGAAGCCTTCAGACTTTACGATAAAGGAGGTGAATTTCGGTCGATATTCATAACAGCTTGTGACGTAGTTCATGTTGGTCATGCTAATGGAAAGGAAACATAAGTCATTTCGGCAGCTTATCTGATCTTTATATTGAAGTATACGTGTATTTTCCTTGATTTCAGATTGTCTTATGCCTCGTAAGCATAGTTCCCTACCAAGTAGTGATGGAACATAAGTGTAGTGGTGTAGGTGTCTCACCTATGGAAGTGGCGCTAAAAATTCGATCAATAATTAAGATAAAATATTATAGTGTCTCTCCAGCTGCTGGAGTGGCTCGAATAGGTGTGCTGTATCCAGAATACGGAGTGGGCTTGAATGACAAAAATCC
Source organism: Orchestia grillus (assembly GCA_014899125.1). Classification (NCBI taxonomy): domain Eukaryota; kingdom Metazoa; phylum Arthropoda; class Malacostraca; order Amphipoda; family Talitridae; genus Orchestia; species Orchestia grillus. Next base: position 5,057 of record VOMN01120441.1, read on the forward strand.
ATAAATAATTATCCTTATTTACCAACTTGAGTATTCTTTACCAACTGCAACCCTTTCCGAAAATTCTTGTGAGGAAAATTGAAAAAAAACTAATCGAAAAATCGTCAACGAACAAATGTCCTTGGTCTTGAATAAATAATTTATAAGAGATAATTATCCGTAGATGTGCCGGCGAAACACTAGACAGGATCGACGCACTGTCGATTTACTAGTACTAGTTAAATGTACTAATAACGCCTGGGACACTTAATGGGCCTGCAGGTGCAGGTGACGGCTGAAGGAGATCACTTGTTTCTGGGAGATCAGTAACTACTATCATGTTACTAGTACTTGGATATTAGGTACTAGTTACTAGGAGAATACCAATCACTAGGGTCCCTACGATCACTAGCAGCACCTGACCCCTGTGCAGGTGACGGCTACATCACCACCAAGGTGCTCAAGGAGATCCTCAAGGAGCTGGACAACAAGCTCAGCGACACCGACCTGGACGGCATCATTGACGAGATCGATGAGGACGGCTCCGGCACGGTCGACTTTGACGGTTGGTTGCTGCTGGGGCTGCAATGCCACGAAGGGCAGTTTAATTGTTCTAGGAGCGTTTGTTGACCCTTTAATTATCAACTTTACCGCAGTTAAATACGTTTCTCTAATCCGTCTATATAATACGAAAACTCTGGTCATCTTGGTTGGTTGGTTGTTTGTTTGTGACCGTGCACGCTCTTCAGTAATAACATAAGGCAGAAATTCGAAACTCTTCTCTCAGTAATTCAATAAAGGAATTTTCACCGTATCAGGGTTACGGTTCATTGGGACTAAAGTCAATAAATTATTTGTGCCGACTTTGAATATTTGGTAGGAAATAAAAAGAGAACCATTAGAGGCTCGAACAGGACTGTAAAATGGTAACCCAACGGGTCTGGTATAAAACACAACTTTAATGGCACGTTCCTGAAGGGCGAAAATAAAACGAGTTGCCCCACAGCCAAAGACTTTCAGGGGAGAGTTTGTTAATTTCATAGCGGCAAGAGTTACTTCAGTGTTGCTATATAAGTTAACCCATCCCAAATTCGGGTGTGATAACTTTACTGGCCCTATAACAGAATTACTTTTTTTTCAGTCATAGCCCTCATAGCCCAAGTCATAGCCCATAGCCAAGTCATAGCCAAGTCATAGCCAAGTCATAGCCAAGTCATAGTCATAGTCATAGTCATAGCCAAGTCATAGTTTCAGTCATAGCCCACAAGAGGACCTTAGTGTCCTGTTTCACGTAAAAGCTGATAGATATTTGTAAAATACTGAAGACAGTTTTACTGTACACGTATTCACATTGCGCTGTAGCTCGCTTTTAATTATCAAAGCAGCATTGACTGCACACACAAGGCTGCAGGCGCTAGATCTTCGTAGAAAGCTAAATGCAGTCACGTAGCAAAATAATTCTCATGAGCTAATATTTTTTTTCTCAAATAACCTTTTTTTCCAGAGTTCATGGAGATGATGACGGGATGAACGGTCGAGTGTGAAGAGACGTTCACTCACCTCAACCACCTTTGTTTTGAAAGCTGTCCCGTCTGTGACGACGTGTTCCAGTCCACCAAGTATACGATTAGTCTATCCTCGGAAAAAATTTCATGCTCTTTAATTCGTTTGGGAGGAAAAATTGCGTGATTGAGTTTTTCACTTATTTTCTACATTACCTCGTTTGTTGCCCTCATGATGCATTATTTTAATAATTTCAATAAAGAACACAAGAATATTTACGCAAGAGTTTCATTGTACCTCCGACGAGTAAAAAGTCCAGCTGCTTGACCTCGCTTTTGCAACACGTCAGTGAGATTAACGTTTTTTTGCTGCTGGAGACACGCTCTGTTTTTCATGACATCTGCACGTGTTTTACTTGGACCTTGATACTTTTCCGATCACTGAAAACGAACTTCTGAGACGCCTATGTGTGGTCTCCATAAACTTCTGAGACGCCTTTGTGTGGCCTCCATAAACTTCTGAAACGTCTATGCGTGGTCTCCATAAACTTCTGAGACGTCTATGCGTGGTCTCCATAAACTTTCAAACATATCAACCATGTTCAGTCTCTGAAAACTTATGTATAAGTGCATATTTCATCTACCTATGTAGTACATCCACTCCTTTGAAGGCTGTTTTGATGAGACTATCTGAACATGAATAAGAATCGCTGGGCTTTATTTGCCTCCTGATAAAGATTTCTCTCACTAAACACACTAGACTAATTTTCTCGTGAATTTCGTTTAATTTTACATAGGTGTCCATAGACTATCGTTAAATATCATGGACTCTTATAGATAAAGACTATCACATAAATATGAAATGCACATAGACTATGTCCACATCATAGACTATTTCGCTTAGCTGTCCATGGATTATCTTCATCACGATTCTTCATGTATGTTTACCCACGTATGCCAGAAAGCCTCTGCCCACACCTCGACGTATCCTCTCGCCAAGTGTCTACCTGCATCGGGTGACAGACAACTAATTTTACTTACATTTTATCAATATTAAAAGTCGTTGAAATTCCCCCCCCACAAAAACTTCCGTTCTCTACCATTGCAATTATGTTACCTAATACCACGCGGCTCAATTGCCACGTGGCTTAATTCCAATAAAATACAATACCCCGTACAATACCACAATACAATACCACGGGGTTCAATCTAATACCACGTGGCCCAATTGCCAACTGATTTCCAGCTGGCTTGGTTGGTCCCTCAGCGGTATTTCAGAGGAGAATGTTACTGTGAAGTGTGCCGATGTGCGACAGTGCTGGAAAGAGCAAACTGAATATCGCATCATAAAGGAAATCTAAATGTAATCTAAGGGAAATTAAACGTTTTGTCTGATAGAATACGGTATGGCCGCATTTTGGTTTAAAGTTATTAGTTATTGAAGACTGGTAGACTCAAAAATGGCGAGACAAATGCTTTTAAAATTTCAAGATTCCCTCTCATTTACGGTAACTCTGGCATGAAACAATGTTATTTTGTAGTATCACTGATACGGACTGCCTTATCTGACCGACGCTCTATTATTTAGGAATACGGACGCGAGAATTTTCTCCGATCTAAATCCTTAATTAAGAGCGTGACAGAGAATTTGACGGACGGACCAAGCAAGCAACACAGGGCAGTTAATATACAATGGGATTGATGACAATGGAAACGACGGAATACACTTGTGACCCATTCCATGCTTCGCTGGAAATATACCATAAGTTTTCGCACTAAATGTTGCAAAACCCGTCAATTTTGACGGGTCGTACGATCAATTAGCACTGAATAATACCCCGCACATCCCCCATCTGGTTTACTAAGTCCGAATCCTCATTTCATGCAAATTCCAAAGTCAGTTAGACAATAGGTTAAAGCGTGTATTTTTTTCAGTCAACTCAAGACTTTCCATTGTTTTTTTGTGCTGAATTGTGGCAGCTGTCACTATGGCAGCTGTCACTATGGCAGCTGTCACTATGGCAGCTGTCACTATGACAGCTGTCACTATGGCAGTTGTCATTATGGCAGCTGTCACTATGGCAGCTGTCACTATGACAGCTGTCACTATGGCTGCTGCAACTATGGCTGGTGTGACTATGGCTGCAGTAACCATAGCTGCGGTAACTATGGTGGCTATAACTATAGCTGCTGCTCTATGGCTTCATAAATATGGCTGCAGGGACTATCATTATCATTTTTATGGCTGCCATAAGCTAGGGTATTTGCAAGCCAACAAACAACACCGGCTCCAATAGGCGACCGCAAATAGCCCTACGCACACGCATACCCTTGACACATAGCCCTAGACCAGCGCACACTCTAGACACATAGCCCTAGACACACGCACACCCTTGACACATAGCCCTAGACCAGCGCACACGCTAGACACATAGCCCTAGACACACGCACACGCTCAGAAAGAAAGCTGATGGGATTCAGTGAGGTTAACATTCCCAGTCTCCTTCTGTCGCTCGCTGACTTCCTTATGCAATCACCGGGATGTTGAACCTGCTCTCGGTCTCAGCTAGGCGGGATAAAATGGACTAAAATAGACTGAACAGGACTGGATGAAATGGACTTTTATGAACTCAGCAAGGCATACAAACTGAAATAGACTTAGCAGGACTGGATGAAATGGACTGAAATGAACTCAGCAAGCCAGGATAAAATAGGCTGAAATAAACAACAAGACAGGATAAAATGGACTGAAATAGACACCAGCATAGGATAAAATAGACTGAAATTCGCGCAGTCGTGCCGCCAGAGGCAGCGGTTTGTGCTGCAGAGGCGCTTGCAGAGCCCCGGGGCTTGTAGATGTAGACCTACTGGTGGGTAGATGTAGACCTACGTGTGGGTAGATGTAGACCTACGTGTGGGTAGATGTAGACCTACAGGTGGGTAGATGTAGACCTACAGGTGGGTAGATGTAGACCTACGGGTAGGTAGATGCAGACCTACGGGTAGGTAGATGCAGACCTACGGGTGGGTAGATATAAGCCCACGTTGGTCCATCCCTGAAAGCAGGGATTAGGCCTAAAATGCCCACGCATCCGGAATCCTGAAATTTAGCCCCAGGACCAAATGATTCTCATGCACCAGATGATTCCCATGCACCAGATGATTTCCATGCACCAGACGATTCCCATGCCCAAGNCCAGACGATTCTCATGCTGCTATAAAACGTGTCACCCTTTACCCGAGCCTGGAAGGGTTGAGTTTTAATTTGTTTCTGTTAATTAGCGCAATCTTTTTGTTTGGCTGTTGACTGACATACATCGAGAAACACGTAGATATCGTTAGGCCATCCAATCAAGAATGCGTTAATTGCTTAGGCCCAATCAAGAATGGCCGCAGTAGAGTCACAGTGACACAGTCCAACGGCTCGGCAGACGTCTAGGCAGCCCGTCGCACGGCCGTCATCACGCTGCTGTGTAGGTTTTAAAATCATCGCTCGCGCCTTTTGCTCTATTGAAAGGTTCGTGTTTTGTCTCTGCGGGGACTCCTCAATTTGTCCCATTGGAGACACGGTGTGTTATTCCTGTAAAAAACTGGCATTTTGTCCCCTTTGAAGATTCAGCATTTTACTCCTTTAGGAAACACCCATTGTGTCCCCTTTGAAGATTCAGCATTTTATTCCTTTAGAAAACACGCGTTTTGTACCTTTGAATATTTAGCATTTTAATCCTTTTGAGAAATCGTGTTATGTTCGTTTGGCGACCCCAATACAAGACGTCGCACCACCTCAGCCCCCTTCAACACCTACGTCTGCCCGACATCCAAATATCCTTATCGACGCATGAGGAAAATGTAACCCCATAACAAAGGAACGGCAACTCGAGAATCTATAGGAAAAACACAGCAAAATCGCAGCTTCAACTTTGCATTCCCCATTAGGCACATCAGTGAGGCTGTGAGGCACATCAGTGAGGCTGTGAGGCACATCAGTGAGGCTGTGAAGCACATCAGTGAGGCTGTCAGGCACATCAGTGAGGCTGTGAGGCACATTAGTGAGGCTGTGAGGCACATCAGTGAGGCCGTCGGCTAATGCAGGAGTAATGCACACAGTGGAAAGATAACATGAAATTTTATTCGACTTTCGAATGAATAAAAACTCAACAACCTCGGGGAAAACTGCTTTTGTTATCGACTTTTAGCCCGTCTCAACCCGAGAAAGGAAGCAATTTCATCGTGATGTCATCAGATGGGAGAGGCATGGGAAAAGTCATCAGACAACTTCTAAAATTCAGTTTGGAATATTCAGGAGGCCCAGAAATTCAACCACAACCGAATTCACTCGCGTAACCTTAGGTTACGAGAGTGCGTAGATGTCTACCAGAGGGATCTCACGTACGAAAAAAAACGTGTTGTTGTTTTGAGGCAATTATCGTGAATGACTCTGTGTGAGCAGTTTTAGACGTATACATTTTCAGGGCAACAATTGAGATCTTTCCAGTGTCACGCGCGCAAAAATTTTGGCTTATCATGAGACGGTTACGATGCAATGCCGGAGTTGTTTTTTCTTTTCGCTTGATTTTTCTTACTTCTGGCCGAAATAAAGAAGCAGAAAGCCTGGTCTGTTTGACATGTCTATTGGCCACACTGGGACATTTGCATTGGCTTACTTTGCGTGGTAATCGCATTGGCTAAATCGTAATTTTTGTATTGGTTTGCTTTACGTGACGATTGTATTGGCTAAATCGATATATTGGCTTGCTTAACGTGACGATTTTATTGGCTAAATCGATATATTTGTATTGGCTTGCTAAACGTGACGATTTTATTGGCTAAATCGATATATTGTATTGGCTTGCTGTACGTGACGATTGTATTGGCTAAATCGATATATTTGTATTGGTTTGCTTTACGTGACGATTGTATTGGCTAAACTGTGACAAGTGCATTTCTACAGGGAAACTTTTATACCGATACATCTAGAATTATCTACAATTTAGGCCTAATATGACTTTTTAACAATTTTTTCATGAATATACCCCAGGGTGGCAAAGAATTAAACTGGGCAGCTCTGCATCGTGACAGTTGTATAATTTCAATTCTTAGCAGTTCTCAAAATTTCTGCAAACACCGCAATGAGAAATTCCTCCAACAATTACCCCGAAACGTCGTGGAGAATGTTCTCCTCGTCCCTGTCGACGAAGAAATACAGTGAGTAACTGCAGTGAACAGGGTGAGTAACTGCAGTGAACAGGGTGAGTGACTGCAGTGAACAGGGTGAGTAACTGCAGTGAACAGGGTGAGTAACTGCAGTGNGTCCACCAACCCCTCTATCCTTGCAGTGTGCCGTCCACCAACCCCTCTATCCTTGCAGTGTGCCGTCCACCAACCCCTCTATCCTTGCAGTGTGCCGTCTACCAACCCCTCTATCCTTGCAGTGTGCCGTCTACCAACCCCATGCCTGCGCACTGCAGGACTCGTACGGACCAACTCAACGCTGCGTCTCTTCATCCTGGCGATGCTCACTCTAGCCCTCTACCTGAACTGTGCAAGCCAACTCGCGCAGTCCAACCGCAGAGTCTTGCAGCCGCATAGTCCGGCCTGGAGGGCCATGCATCAGTGAGTTCACGGTTCTAGTTACACTTAAAATAAAACCTAAACTTACGAACCCCCCTTCGATCAAGAAAAATTCGCAGTGCGAGCGAATAGTCGTCAGAATATTCGCTTCCACTTACGAACTGAGAACATTCGTAAACGTGAGTAGGAACGAACTCTGTCTCCTATTTTCGTTCGATTGGCGAGTTTTGCGTGAGCGAAGAAGTGTTCGTAAGTCGGGGTTCCAGTGTGCTATTAACTCTAGAATGTTCCGATAAGAGAATACATGTATGGGAGCGTAGTTGATGTATTTCCCTTACATGTATGGGAGCGTAGTTGATGTATTTCCCTTACATGTATGGGAGCGTAGTTGATGTATTTCCCTTACATGTATGGGAACGTTCTTGATATATTTCCCTTACATGTATGGGAACGTAGTTGATGTATTTTCATTTTTTTCAGTGAATATCAGACGATCATCGAAATTCTCAGGAGTTGTACTTCCCAGACCAGGGGATCCAACCGTGCAAACGCCAGTCAAACAGTCATCATTTGGTCCCAACATCGATCAGGATCCTCGTTCACTTCGGAATTAATTTCTAAAGTAGAAGGAACATTCGTGGTTTACGAACCTTTTCAATCAAAGTTCCAAAATGGGTCTTCGCCCGAGAATGAATCTAGTGACACCGTTTTTCGCACCTTGAAGAACATCGTTCATTGCAACATAGACTTCTCGATGAAGTCTCTGGATGAAATAGATCAGGATTTGTGCATGGGGTCTGGAGGGCACGAATCACTGCTGTGCAACACTCCTGAGCAGCTGTCACTTATGTGCGCCCGCTCGAACATCAACCTCATTAAAATTGTGTCGGCAAGACTTGAATTTGGATTGCAACTTTTACGGGAAAATCCCGGATTGAATTTGAAAATCATCCACCTCATCCGCGACCCCCGAGGGGTGCTGGCGTCTGCCCGGAAGATCCCCTTCGAGGACCCGACCCTTCAAGACGAGGCCTTCGTGTGCGGGAGGCTGAGGCAGGACCTGGCTGCTGGGGACGTGCTCGAACGAGCCTTTCCTGACAGGTGAGTTTTGGGTAACTCAATTTGTCACAAATTAGGCTCATGAATTGAGCTCTTTTAGAATTTTTTTCGGTTTTCGGGGTTCTATCAAAAACCAAAAGGTTCTATGGTTCTATGAAAAACCAAACTTTGCATGTGACCAAGTTTGGAATAAACTATTTTTTTTTCTTCTGGAACACCTGGGGAAACTATCTCGGCTCAGGAGCTCAATTCAGTGGAATTGGAAAAATTATAAATCCATTTGCTGGAATGTTACGAGGTTAAAAAGTTTCAAGTCCATATGTTATGTGGAGCTATTTCATTTAGAATATTAAATTAAATTGATGGCTGTTATCACTATACTCATAGTCAACTACAATACTGTCGTGTGAGCCTTTAAAAATTTTACCTTTCCTTTGTATCAAATCCTCGAAGGCACTATTATTTTGATCTTCTGCCCAAAGAATTTGCTAAATCTCCCTTGTAGTAGTAGTAGAATCTAGTTTTTCCAGTAATTTTTCAACATTCAACAAAAACACAGCGAACTCTTAACAGAAGAATGAACTCACGAGATTTTTCTCTTGTTGAGTTACAGTTTTTAATATTAATTCATTCTCCTACGCGAAATTGTACCGTACATAATTACATGGACTTAAATTCATACAGTACGTTTATGGCTGTGATACATAAGATATGATACGTATGTAAGAAGTCACATTGCAATAGGAACGAAATAATCTAGTGCACATTCGTGCACATATCAATAAAATGGAGCTGTTCTGTTGAATCCTTACATTTACAAACTTATTCCATTAACACTGAAAGTTTAATTCTCAATAAATTTCACTAATGTAACAGAAACTATACCATTTCCAAGTGAATTTTTCACGAACGAAATTTGATTTTCTGTAAACGAATTCTCTGATTCGTCAGACAGTGGAACTGAAAAAAAGTGTCAATAAAATTCTTTACTTGTCACAAATTAAATTTGCGCAGTCATAAAACTGATTAATATAAATTTTTCACTAAACGCAGTCAATTTCAGGAAAAAAAAACGAAAAAGTCACGTCACGAATTAACACGTCACGTATATTTATATATATATATATATATACCTTCTACTCTGTGTGCGCTGCTGAATTTATCATAAATACAGAAACAATAAGGAGGTTATACGTATCATTAACATCGTTGAAAATACGAAAATAGACTCACCAAAATGAGATTCGGGCGATAAATCGGCCATACAATCGGTCGATTTATCGGTCGGTCAAACGACAGCGGGAGAAGAATTCATTTTTGTGATGAAGGAAAGGAAGGCAGATAAGTTGGGAAAACGTTAGAAGTTAACAACAGGACAGCATTCCATTGGTAGTTGAAGAATAAAAAAATAACCGAAAAGAATGCTTGTTTACCAAGTAAAAAAATAAGAGAATTTATATGCCTATTGCGAGAACATTAGTGTTTAAACAAACTAATTTTGCTCCCGTGTAAGTTAACGATTAATTTATTAGCTTATTAGTTACTTTTTAGTCAAATAATTCTATATGAACAGATAACATGTTGAAAATTATATGTTATACCTGCATATCATATAGAATGCTATTGACAATGTTAGATATTTGATTTCATTATTATATATGCTATTTCATTATACGTATTATACATCAGCGAGTTAAGTCCACACGGTAATTTGGATACCAATCATGCTACACGTCATAAATGAGAGCACTAAAGAGCCCTGCATATTTTTATGTTGCGCCATATTGCACCGGTACCGTGCTTTGCTTTCAGCTGGGAACTAAAGGTTCGATTCCCGGCAGAAGCAAACAGATTTTTACGGAACCACGGAGTGCTTCCGTTGGAAAAGGAAGCTTGTACCTCACATCCCTCACGCGTCAGTAGTTAAAAGGCATTTCAAGCGTACAGTACATCAACTGGGTTGCAATAAACAAAGTTACTTTTTCTTGGTGTGTGCAGGTACTTCAGGCTGCGGTACGAAGATTTGGCGTCGTCGCCAGTGGCCAAAATGCGAGAAATTCTGCAATTCATCAACGAAACGTTCACGGCTCGCCTCTTGATGTTGGTGAGGCGGCACACTCTGGCCTTCGCTGACGACACTGCGCATGAATTCTTTTCTACCAAAAAGTTTTCCAAAACGTTGCCGTTTCGCTGGAGAAATTACCTTAATTATTCCGTGGTTTCAGCTATCCAGGGTAGCTGCGCCGATGTCCTCCGTTCCATGAACCTGAAATATTTCCGCTCTGAAAAAGATTACGTAGAATATCCAGCGGATGTACGCATTTAAGTGGGATTCATAGGGTAGGATTTTTTGAGGCAGAAGCATTTATACGAGTCTTTGTGCGTTTTAAACTTTTCACGTGACCACGGAGTACTTCCCTTGGAAAAAGAAGTTTAAACCACACATTCCTCACATCTCCCACCACACCAGTAGTTGTAAGGCATTTAAAACCCAACGGTAAAACCTGTTGGAATAAATATAGGTTCTTTAATCCTTGAAGTTCAGCGAATTTAGCACCTGAAAAATTTCGTCACAGTTTCCCCTAAAATGTGGACATTTTTTACTGAATTTTGGTAAAAAACGTTTATTGGGAGACAAATTGTTTTTGTCAAATATGTGTTATCGGGACACAGGTATTTGAATAAGTCATAGTTTTTTCGCTCTTTTCTCCATTGCAGCACCAAACATCAAGAAAAGCGTACGAAATGAAACCAAGAAATAAAGTGCAGAAGTTTAATTTGTCTACATGAATAAATCGATGCAACTGGTGCCTCAATAACGCCATACACACTAGCTTCATACTGCCCGTAGGTTGCTTTTACTTGTAGGAGGGTGGTGTGTTCGTGCAAAAATCTAACGTCTACACAGAAGAGGACTATTAAGCAGTTGTTTGCTGGAATCGATCTAACGCTCTATGTGGGGGACGGCTGTAGAGCGGTTGCCTGCCGGGACCGATCTAGCGCTCTATGCGGGGGACGACTGTTCCACGAGGGCATATCTCGGAGCATCCTTTCATATGTGCCGGGAATTTGATCAGAAATCCCAGCGTTGTTGATATTTGCAGAGGAGTTAGAGAAAATTTTCGATGTCCGCATTTTTCGTACAAAGAAAAACGCTTTTTTCATCGCCGCAGCTTGCACCACGCCCAGACCAATTAGCACTCGCAGGTGCAACTATTGAGAAGAAAGTCAATTCTTAGCCCCGTCTTAATTCGTTGCCGGAGCCTCTATGATCAT
>VOMN01120466.1:0-17767 GCA_014899125.1 Orchestia grillus
GCCACAACAACACCCACAACACAGGGCGGCCACAACAACACCCACTACACAGGGCGGCCACAACAACACCCACAACACAGGGTGGCCACAACAACACCCACAACACAGGGCGGCCACAACAACATCCACAACAGAGGGCGACCACAACAACACCCACAACACAGGGCGGCCACAACAGAGGGTGGGCAGCTCACCAGCGCTGAGGGCAGCCTGGTCCTGTGGCTGTCGACCATCAGCAGGCCAGTGTACTCCTCGCCCAGCGTCTGACGCAGGGACAACGTCGTCAGCGCCGCGTACACCGCTTCTGTCAACAGCGCCGCCCACGCGTGATGCTGCAGGTAGAAGAGGCTGCCTGCAGCAGTACGCAGGGTGTGAGTTAATGGTACGATGGCTTAAAAGATAATTGTACAAAGGGTGTGGAGTTTATTATAAAGTAGTTGTCCTCAGCCGCTGATCTGACCTTACATCCTCGTTAATTGTTTTGTTTCAATACCCAGGACAACGGCTAAAGAGAAGGGTCATATTCATGAAAAAAGAATCCCCATTCCGTACTCCATCCCTATCGCTACATTAGCGTCGATTTTTTTCGACTGAGCCACACAGTCATTGGTTACCAGAAACTCTTCCAGCGGTGGCCATCAATACGCGAGGTAAGCGTAAGATCTGAAATTCTTTCGGGCCAGCACCTACCCGTCGCACGACCAGCTGTAAACTCTTTTCGCGGAACGAATTTTGACTCGGCCATAATTGATTCACAAACGTAAGAAATTAAAATTTAGCACACGTACACAGCGCATCTCTACAACTTGAAATGTGCTAAACGTATGTAAGAAATATAATAAAAGAAACAGAGGGACACATAGGACTACGTTACGCTCATTTTCTTAAGCAAAATAAAACCACAGTTATAAAGTTTACCATCGGGGTTTAAACAAGATAAAATATTTGGGCATTACCGAATCCTCCCTATACTTCCTCCATGAAGTATCCCAACGCATTTGGTAACTGTTAAACTTATAGGAATACTCAATATAATAACTTATACACATGTTATATATTTGTTTAAATAAAGATCCAGCACTCCAATAGGAGATATTATCCTACTCTTTTCGTTTGTTCTACACCCAATGTAGCATCGATGTGCTATCATGAGAAAATAAGTCAAATTTTAAAAAATATAGGTCAAAGAATAAATAATCTGGGCTATAAAGAGTAGACAATATTTTATTAGTGCCAACGCACCTTTCGTTCTCTGCAGTACATCTGCCACAGCTGCGTGCAGCTGTCGCAAGAACACCTCGTCTTTTTGCGCAGCTCTAAGTATTGCTGCAGCAGAAGCTGCTGCTCCTACAGCTGCTGCAGCAAAAGTTTTTTTTCCGGGTGGTGTGGTCATAATGAGTCCTCAGCTTAGTGTACGTCGATTCTAACATCTGTACTTGAAATCGGAAGTAAAATTTCGGCATAATTACCAAAAAGACAATGGTAAGTGCAAACCAATGAATGGGATGATTTCCTTCAGAAAATATCCTTGAACACACTAACATCAACGTTCAGCTCACGATCACGGGCATATGTAAATGCACATAGTTCTTGCAAGTTATAAACTGCGCTTTTTCCGAGTCATAAAATTCGCCTTTTGACGTTTTCCACTCAAAATTTGCGAGAATTTAACTCAATTCCCCTAAACAGAGCCCCAAACTACTTAGCACGATACATCGAACGCGAAATTTTAACGAGCGAAAGTAATCTAATAATTAGGAAGCTCATACTTCTTCTACCATTCGCTCTCCATCACTGAGATGCGGAAATGAAAATTTCGTGTTGAATGTCAAACGCAACTCGTGAGAGGACTGGAATTGACAGGGCACAGGAATCACCTAAATGGCCACGTGCGAACGCACACACCTGTGATAGTTCGGAGCTACAGATTATAATCGACAACAGATAAAATTTTGTTGAAACTCAACTACCAACAAAATAATTTTTTTCAGAATATTCACTAGCTTATGAAAATTGAATGGATGAGGATCATTTCTTCATCATTTAATGTTCACACCTCCTTCGCTACCTCTTCTTTGTCTTTTCTTCTTCTTCTTCTCCACTTGCTCTTTCTATGGACGGGGAATCTCGAGTGAGAACACACCTGTGCCTAGATTTCACGTACCTCGCAATTCATATTTTAAGATCGTATTGGATGAGGCTAGAAAGTCTTACGCCAACTAACTCGTTTCCTGAGACGTGACCTACAGTTAGGTCATTTCACTCCTTGCATAATGGGATCATCGAAGGAAACGTGTTGACTAATACTAATAAAACTTTCATATCGCCATCAATAATAAATATTATAAAACGCTTCCAACAAAGTGGTGAATCTTTCATAATAAAATAGACGTCCGTGATGCGTGTTACAAAATAACACATGGACAATTATCCCCTCTACAAAACTTTTCAAAAAGAGCATTCGGAATGCACGAGAACCAATGGGATGGAAAATATGGATAAGCTTGCGAGTTCATTTTTTGGGTTCGCGTGTCCGAACCCCATGCGTGCCTGCAAGACCGTCTGCGACGAGTAAGTCCCAGTGACACATCAGATGTGTCCGCCACACGGTGGGGTCCGAACATGAAATATCAAACTGTGCACGTCCAGGACTCGGGTGCTGGGCCTGGGGGAGCGTCCAGGTCCCCTCGTGAGCAGCCCTGCAGGCCATGATCATCTATCAGGTTTCCAACTTTCCTACCTTGAAAATAATCTTTGTACACATACATCAGAGGCTTCAGATACGCTAAACCATTTCAAATACATTTGATTTAGTTTGCACCAAGCTTGATGAAAATTGACTGATTTTTTCCGGGATTTTCTGCCATGAATCCTGATTTTTTAAAGCACAACGATACGATATACATTTTACACAAAAACATCCATAACAAAATGAAAATAACCAGCCAGTACAGTACCGCATTTCAACACGACTTACCTTTTCCATTTTAGAAATCACTTGTCATTCTCAAAAGTATTTTTTTCATATTTGATACTGGCCAACACAAAGCATCGGTTTCGGAGCAATATACGTAGAGGGAACCATAAGAGTATTGCAATTTATTGATATTTTCGCCAAGCATTATTATTATTAAAGCCAGTGTCTCGGTATGGGTGATGGGAGCAAATCGTATTTGAGATTTCGGACCCATATTTTTACTTTTACGGAAGCAGTTCCGAGCGAGAGGGTATCAATGATACAGAATGCAGAGACGTCACCTTTACTGTAGAAGAGAAGCACTGGAGAAAAATAACTTGTACACTAACAGAATCAGACGAAACGATTTACAAATTGATGGCAACACAGAGTACTTTAAATCAAAAGATTACTCGGCGGAAGATCTCGTACCGAGTGGGACGCACACCTCCTTCACGACGGGCCACGTGTCCTCCAGTCCACCCTCACATGAAGGAACCTCAGCTGCTGAGCAGGTCGTGTTGTGCTTTTGTTGATGTCTTGAGGTTGTGTTATGATATTGTTGTGATCGAGTTGTAGTTGCGTTGTGGTCGTGTTGTGGTTGTGCCGTGCTTGTGTTGTGATTGTGCCGTGCTTGTGTTGTGGTTTTGTTGTGGTTTTGTTGTGGTTTTGTTGAGGTTTTGTTGAGGTTGCGTTGTGTTGCGGTTGTATAGTAGCTATGTAGAGGTTGCATTCAAGTGCTGCTACCCGACAACTCTCTTATTACCCCAAGTTATTATTGGTCAAGTAGTTCTCAACAACACTTCTCTCAAAAGAGTCACCAAGAGCAAGTGTGTCACGCAGACAAGCAGCAAGCGCTACTCTTGTCTCCTCCATGTGCAAGTTGCGCTGTACCGCCAGCGTTGTCAGCATACAGTAATTTTCCCTAATGTGGGAGATTTGTGATAGATATAAGGGTGTCAGCATATATTTCCCCTCAGGATAACGGAGTGGTTCATAATTAAAAATGAATTTTGTGGTGTAGACAAATGAAACAAAAAATATACCGACCGGCCCATTTCGCGATGAAGCATCTTTCAATTAGCGGCAAATACTACACCGCAACGAATTAGAAGGACTCGAGTACTGCATTGATCGAATATTTCCTCATTTCAACAAACTTTCTCAATAAAATCTTTTCTCAGGTGAACTGTGTTAGAAGTCCTAAATCGTTCCTTATATTTAATACCTCAATTTCTACACATAATAAAGCTATTTAGCAAAAATTATCACTTCAATATTAGTACATGGACAGAAGTCATGTCTGGAGACCCTATCAGCGCGCAACAGCCCAAGCCTTAAAACCGTAGACCTTCCTCGTACCAGTCCAAAACCTCGGAGCTTTTCACGTGAAATTGCAAAGACAATGTGCGTACGAGAACACAGAACAAGCATCAACTCTCGTCAATGAAGGAGAAATAACAGCAGTACATCCATTTTAAAGGCTGTAGGCGGGGGCAATTAGGCTAGAGTTAATTTTTTTACTGTTGAAGAATTCCACTCAGTAAAGTTTCTTGAAAAGAGAAAACGCCAAAAACGAGGGCTCTCTGCAACCAAATCCAGTAAAATAAAACCCTCAAAAGCCCCTCCAGTGAGAACTAATGTTCGAGTAGATGTCAGCATCACAATAATCAATGATCCAAAATTTAAAAATGAAGAAATTCCGCGGTAACAATTTGCAAGTCCAGCTGACGTGGGACATGGTCGACGTAAAAAAAAGACGATGCGTGAATGTAACTGAAAATAAGAATCAAGCCCACAATTTAGAAATGGAAAACAACAGCAAATAAACGTACCGCAAACAGAGAAAAAAAGAAAAGCACAAACAGCTAGAAAATCTTTATAAAAAAGGGGCATGTTACGTAGGAAGAAAGGAGATGGTAAATATAAGGACAGCATAAAAAATAAAAAAAGATAGAAAATAAAGGAATGAATGTAAAAAGCTAATTAGAGAACATTGATAAATAAAAAGTGAAATAATAATAATAATAATAATACGTGATGGGAAGAAACGAAAATAATGAAAAGAATAAGAATGAAAGGACGCGCAGTAAAAAATAATTAAAAACTGGAACTGACAAAAAAGAGAGGATATGGATGTACGAAGCAAAAAGAATAAATAAAGACAGAAATGGGAGTAAAATCAGGGAGAAAAGAAGACAAGATGTTTACTCTGAGTAGCAGGACACTGGCCAGCACCAGCAGACACCCCCAGCCCGCNGGGAGGCACGCTTGCGTGGGGCATTTGTTCACAAGCTCAGCTCGACGATGGTGCACTTCCCTGCCATTGCCAGCGACGCCGCAGTGAATACGTTCTTTACTTGATGGAGTTTCGAAAGGGTCGTTTCCGTGTTTTAATGAAGACTTTCTAACTAGATAAAAATTTACGTCGAGGTTTGTAAGTGTATGATTCCATAACTATATTATGTGGAGATGCGGCAAAAATAATTGCAAATTCATATTCTTTACTTCTATCATGGGTCCATGTGTGTAAAATAACAGAGCCACTTGTGGATGGCAACATGCATTTCAGTAACTTTTGGCCCAACCATCACTTCATCTTCATGAATAAATCCTTCTTTGTTGCTAAAGCTCCTATCGTCATAATAAGACTAATGCTGTAGTGTGCGCAGCCTGCCGCTATAGTGCGCAGCCTGCCGCTGTAGTGTACAGCCTGCTGCTGTAGTGTGCGCAGCCTGCCGCTGTAGTGCACAGCCTGCCGCTGTAGTGTACAGCCCGCCGCTGTAGTGCACAGCCTGTCTCATGATGCAAAAGCCCTGCCACCACAGCCCGCCGCTCAAGTTCCCTCTAAGACTAGCTAGAGCACCGAATAATACGGGAACGCCCACAGCTTCCCAGTCATCTGAGCTGCGATGTTCATTAATTGATGACGCTTAAGGAAAATCAGCTAACTCTTCTGTCAAATTCTAGAAAAATGAAGAATTTTGTAATTAATAATGCGAAAGAGTAAGAAAATACTGAATGAATGAAATCGTCTCGTTACCCACAAAAAGTTGCAACAAAATGAGAGTAACCCAGAACAAAAGCACTATGTAAATTTAATACAATAACTCAAGAGGAGGATTCATCTCCATGGCTTCGATAAAGATGATGGAAAATTTACCCATTTATGCCTAACGATTTTTATTTAGGACGGTCATTCTCGAGACTTTTCTGTGCATTAATCGAAATAAAGTATGCATGGCGTCTTATGCACCACAAGGTCGAACATTTAATTCGAATGTTGAATTTTAGATCAATATACGTCACAATGGATTCATTCGTGTTTTTAATCTATTGTTGTACTTGTGATCATTTAAATTGCGTTTTGCCTAACTTTCGGCACGAACGCGGTAATGAACTCAGAAAAAATCCACAAAATCACAACAACTTCGGGAAAAGTACCAAGAAAGATATCAAAACGAAACTACTGACGTAACGAGCTAAGGGATCTAATTAAAACCGTCTTCATATTTTCCTCAAATCTTCAGAGGCCGTTGATCAACTCCATCAATCCGTTACCATCACGCAGACAGGCAGAAAACTGGGAAGCGGACCTTGCCTTACTCGATCACAATATCATCTGTAATATTCACGTGGACTTTGAAAGGAGTACTCGCTGCTTCGACGACTGTGACACAACAGCGAGCAAATGAGGACGTACATGAAGTGTAGGAACTAACGTCGCTACAGCCACTGCTCCTTTGTTTCCTTGGTCGCCGGTTTTTGTCTTGGTAACTATGCTAACGCAGACGTGGGAGGGTGGTGATTGTGGTGTTGTTGCTGCTGCTGCTGTTGCTGGAGGTGCTGCTGCTGTTGTTGTTGTTGCTGCTGTTGTTGTTGCTTCTGTTGCAGTTGTTGCAAAGGAGGGACAGTCATTGGCTGGTTGTCCAACTTATCATATTCTAGATGGAACTCCTTAGGAACTTTCCGCCAGTTCTGAAAGGATTTGGTCATGTATCAGAAACCACTATACTGAAAGATTTGGTCATGTATCAGAAACCACTATATTATAAGATTTGGTATGTATCAAAACCACTATACTGAAAGATTTGGTCATCGATAGGAAACCACGATACTGAAAGATTTGAACGATTAGAAACGAAGTCCCGAAAGTAAAATTGGAACAAACAAATACGCTCCTATGAAAGGACGTCGCGTTTTCTTCCCTAAAATAAATGCGGAACAAATTCATCAAAACCTTCCTCTCAAAGAAAACTTAGCAAGCTTGTACGAAGCTTTAACGGCTATTAGATGTGAATTTGGACACATTTATAAAGCAATGAGCGAACGTTAGTGCACCATACTACTTAGTAATAATGTCAATGGACCTTACAGTGCACCGGCACACTAGGTAAAGGGCCCTATAGTGTACAGGCACACTAGGTAGCGGGCCCTGCAGTGTACAGGCACACTAGGNGGCACACTAGGTAGAGGGCCCTACAGTGTACAGGCACACTAGGTAGAGGGGTCGCACTAATATCAAAAGGGCCGCGCTAACATCACAGGGCCCCGCAGGAGCTGGGCAGTACACGGAGGGACTCACAGTGACGTCGAAGTAGAAGTAGGTGCCTCGCTCGTATGTGTGGGCCTTCTCCACGGGCGGCATTCCAGGGGCTCTGGTGAGCCACACTCGCTCTTCCTTGTGGTACCTCCAGTCGCGGTTGTATCTGCAATAGCAGGACAGTGAGATGGTGGGTGCCCTTCACCATTTTGTAACACCAGCGATGCTACCGTTGATATTACTTTGTACAGGTAATTACACCAGCACGACGAATGCCAAAAAATATCCACTCAGAAATAACACAAGAACAACCGCCAATGTCAGCACACAATCTTACAATGGCTTCACACAAAAAAATGAGCCTTGGGCACAGTTCGACAAAATTCTTACGAGGAAGAAGACAGAGCATTACACGAAATTAAAACTCCTAAGAAGATGGCTTACAATTCTGCAGCTGCCATGAGTTGCCACACGTCGCCGGCATTGGAATAGAACATATAGAAGAGCAGGTCCTCTCCATAGCGGTCGAACTGGATGGGTGCTAACTTGCCGGCCCTGCCATACATGCTGCGGGGAGGAGGCAGACCAGGGTGTAAATTAAGGAACTGAGCTCAAGTGAAGGACTCACATTTTTGTGCCTAGTGAATGCAAGGACTCGCATCTTTGTGCCTAGTGAATGCAAGGAACGGAGGTTGGTCGCTCATTGGATAACAAAAACTACAATGAACTGTCGATAGTAATTCCTGGGGGATTGTTGGCTCATTTTTTCAAAATCTTACTTTAAACGAATAACACATTAGGCTCATATTATACTTTGAGCCAGACATGTTTTGTCGTCGGAAACACGGTTAGCTGCACCACGCTGTGGGTAGTACAGTGAGCAGCTAAGCAAGGAAAGTTCAAAATTAATTCCAAACTTGACTGATTTTAGACTTTCACCTGAAATCTCTGCCGTTTTTCTTTCAAACTTGTAATTTTCGATTTTATCAAGGATTTTTAATTTTAAAGCTGCAGTCTACTTGTTTAACAACTCGAATGGCAACATGTATCATGTGGGACTTATTCCAGAATGAACAATGTTTTCTTCTCCGGTCACACACGTGGGAGAGTAGCGCAGTGTATTGAAAAAATTTACGACTCTGTTTTTTCAACGTTTTTGATGAGAAGCGAATGAAAAATATAGATTTGATTAAAGATTCATGAATAAAATCAAATATAATTTAAAAAATTTGCTGTAGCTATTGATTCCATAGAACATATAAATAAATTTCTGCAATGAACCTATGAAAGCCTTGGTTACTGGAGAAATGAGAATAATATCTAATCTATGGAGGCAGATGACACCGCTCATCAGTTCATGGTACAAGACTTGTTTCACTGCACCGAACGCGCCAGATGAACACAAGCATTTCCCATAGTAACCTGTCGACTTATGTGGACACTGGTTTTTGCATTCACACGATCACTGTCGACTACAATGATCATGCATATGCACTACCATCACCTAATGTAGAAGTAGTAGTAGTACTAGTAGTAGCAGTAGAAGTGGCGATGGGAGTAAAAACAAAGGTTACTAGAGCTGAGACAACATAGGGTCATCCCTTAAGCAGTGATCACTAACAGGTTAAAGCAACTGAATATATCGAGCAGCTATACAATGTACGAGCCATTCCAGAGGCACGTGATCATTCAGACCTGATCTGCTGGTTTACGAGGTATTCTTGCGGCACGTGGTAATCGATATCCTGAGGTCTGCAAGGAGAATCTGCCCAAGGGCCTCCAAAGTTCGGGTAAAGATTATCAGGGGAATTAAGGTTGAGCCCCAGGCCAGTAAGGTCCGACCCCAGCGCCAGAGTGACCAAGTTGTTGTCCGACTCCGCAGCTCGAATGAAGGTCAGGAGGCCCACCATGCCAAACTGGTCCCGGACCATGCCCGCTGGAATGTTCGTTACTTTACCTGCACAAAATTCAATTTGTTACATAGTGATCTACACTTCACATCTCACTTTCTTGTTGAGGAAGTCATGAAGTTAAGAAGCCGTGAAGTTAAGAAGCCGTGAAGTTAAGAAGTCGTGAAGTTAAGAAGTCGTGAAGTTAAGAAGCCGTGAAGTTAAGAAGCCGTGAAGTTAAGAAGCCATGAAGTTAAGAAGCCATGAAGTTAAGAAGTCGTGAAGTTAAAAAGCCATGAAATTAAAAAGCCATGAAGTGCTGTGTCGGTGCAGGTAACTGACACTAAAACAGCGCTCCACGTCGCAGTTAGCAGCCTTCTACTTGCAGCTTCAGGACGTTTGTTGAGAATACAACGGTATAACCCAAAACTAGCTGCAATGTTAATGAAGACCTGAGTCCACATCCGCCATGAGAGGGTTCACGAGGCCCGTCGTTTTCGTACGACTTGGTTGGATGAAGTCAGGCACGTGGTCTGCCTACTACTCAAAATAAGCAGTTCCTGCCTTGACTGAAATATACCGGTACGTACTTGCGTTTTGCTTCTGTGACAAATTGTAAAAATGATTCTACATTATCATGGTTAGTATGATTCATAAGCTAAACAAAGGAATAATTTTTTATACGCCGTACTGACAAATTTTTTTATGGTGCCTACCTCGCGGGGCACTCGCCCGGTTGAAACATGCACGCATGAAATTAGACACCCATTTTATACCCTGGAAGTAATCCCTACAAGCAACCGAAAGATTAAAGCATAACAAGCATAAGACAAAGAGGCTGAGAGAGCTCGGCCTTCCAGAAATTCATTACCAAAAGACCCTAACTATTGGTGTTTGAATTTTTAGTCCTTACGAGTTTGGGAACCTGTTGTACCTTGGATTATATGTACCTCGGTAATGTACCTTGTATGTACCTCGGGTTTAGGGTTGACTGTAGTCGTCCATGCAGGTTTTTCAGGAACTTTATCTGGTATACCTGCCCCTAGAGGCAGGTTTCCTAAATACCAGTAATATAATTTCATGAATAACAAGCAAAGATGGTCAAATCCATATCAATTCCGAGATACATTTGGTCCGAGATACATTTGGTCCAAAGTACAATTGGTTCCCCTATACTCCAAATGAGAAACTTTATCCAACATATCAGGGGTCAGTTTTTCATTAAAAAAACAAAAGAAGTATTGTGATTCAAGGAGACATACCGGACAACCAATAAAACAATCCTATAATGACGACCTGAATTACTGGAATAACAGACTAAAAGGTAGAAGTACTGTACCATCAGAGTGACCAACACACCGTCTGGAGAAGTTTGAATGCCCTTTTTGGATTGGTTTGCTTTGTCTGCAGCGCCGACACCGCGACCATCAGTCCCCAGGTCGCCGCCTGAAGGCAGAAATGTAGCTGTTAGTAGTGGTTGTTGAGTGGTTGCATAGCTGCCACTTTGATGAATGCATTCACGGCAAACAACCGTTGTTGCTTAGACCACTGTTCAATGGCGACCGAAACGTTTTCACTTGGGGAACAAACGGTAACCTTGCAACTCGCTCTGCCCACTTCCTAGACTCCCACCCCCTTTTTAAAAATAGAGGATAGACTGCAGCACTCAGTAATGACAAATTAATAGTATATTAATAAGTAGAAATAGAAGTTTAGCAATGAAAAGTACAACAAATGAACGAACAAAAATAGACAAGCAAGATGGCAAATCAACTCGAAGAAGGTTCACTCGCTACCCAAGACCATCGAGTCTCCTCACTTGCTGCCGAGGAATGAACTCCTCCCGCACTACTGGACACTAAAGTCGCGCTGCCGCCCCCGGCCCCGCCACCGGCCGCGCTGCTGCTGCTGTTGCCTCCGCCAGCCTTCTTGTTGTCACCTCCAAAGGCGTCACCTGCACCCAGGGCATAAGAAACTTAGTGACTCCTCCATGAACCGTTGGAGTAAATTGTTAAATCAAATGTGTGATCAAAACGTACAATTATCGGCACAAGTTTCATATGGTGTTTGTACCATCAATGGGCATAGAACATTTGATGGAAATTCAGTGAACTTTTTCTGAAATTTTAGCACACACACGTACAAAAAATCTTCACTCTAAATTACCGCTCCTGAAATGTTGAAATGGTTGCTTGTTCTCTCACTGAAAAATACTCATTGCAAGGAGCTTCAAGTTCAATGCAACAGCTGTTGTCCCTGCATCACGCGATTTCTGATCACTTGTCCCCACATGATACTTAGCAGTTAGGCAGCACAATTGACCCTCCTATCAATGGACTAAAAGGAGGGAGAAGTGGTCAGTTAAGATCAATCGTGTCAGAGAGCAAGATTTTCCCGTATGTGTGAAACCACACAAAATGCTCAGCATTAAGGTTCTTAAACAGTGTTCTGCAAGTACTGCATATATGACATAGACCATAATGATGAACCTAAATACATAAATACACAAATAAACGCTCATCTGGCAAACAACATAATGAACAATGTGCATTGATGACAAATGTATATAGCATAGAGCCTGTGCTGCTAAAGTCACCCTCACTGCATGATGGTACGACACTGCCTGTGTTATCAGTCCAGAGCACATAATCATTAAAAACTTAAAGTTACAGCCCAGTATACTGAGCTCCAAGTTCATCTAAAGTAATAATTTAACGTGAGCACTCAGGACCACCAGCAACATTAGTGTTGACTTTTGTGAACATATTCCAAATTAGCTCAGGGGATTCTTTTATCAGACATCATCTACTTTGAAACTTGCTTGCCGACATTGCACTGAAGTGCAGGTGTTCATTGACATCGATATCAACAGATATTTTTACTTTGACACAATGTGGTAAACATCCTAAAACCTAAACCAGAATAAAAGCGGAAGACAAGAATACTATTCCATACAAAGCCTGAAACTACAGGGTAAAATATTTTCAACTAAGAAACTTGTATATCATGAATTATTGTAAGTTGATGCACACTATATCATCCTTAGAGGCCTATCTACCAACACTTTCAGGTTGAGTATTTAACATGTATTGGTTTTTTCCTTTGCTTTTACTTTCAGGCAAGATTATTTTTAAAAAATTTTAAGCAAACCAAGCAAATAATTCAGCCAGAAATTTTCGACCTTGGTTGTTATCACAAATTCCTTAAATTAAACAGTTTAATTTTCAGCATGCAAATTTCAATTTTCTACTGGATTCAAAATGATGTTTTTAATTACTAAAAATGGCTTGCAAAACTCCTGTAACATAAGCAAAGCTATAAGAAAACTAAACCAAAATAGCAAAAAAGCAACATTTTGAAAGTTTAGGTAAATAGTGGGCAATCAGCAAACAATAATAGTTATATAATTGCCTATATTGTACCATCTGGGCATACATTTTGATTGTAATATACATAGCTAGGTATGTCACCAGACAGCTACATTAACTTTGTCCCATGACTGTAGCCAGCTGCAAAATGGTATTACAAAAGTGGGAAAACTGATGCATTGGTAAAATAGATACTCACCAAACCCCAAAATGCAGGGATATTGTATATCAGTAATTGAGATCATCAGAGGTACAGAAAACTGTCACACTTGAGCTACTCACTGTGTTGTTGTTTAGCTTTACTCATGTGAGAACCAGGTAAAGCTGGAAAATCTTCATTGCTCATTGTAAATTCAGATGGTTCAGACACAGGTTGCTTCACCATGCCTGTGTGGAAATAAATGATCATTAATGAACATGGTTTTGCATCATCTTTAACTTCACTTTCCAACTCAACAGGGTCAACTGTCAAGTACAAAATATAATGAATATAAATAAACAATGAAAAATTTCTTCTGTGTCTTAACTAGGAAACACTTGTTCAGCATTCAAGTATGCTGGATTACATTCATGTCATTCAAATTATAACTCACATAACAGAACTTAGTCAAATGTAAAAATAGGCAGTCAGAGGATTGCTTTTCACATTCATGAAACCCACATCTATAACATCTAGTAATAACAGGGTATATCATAGAAAATTGTTTGAACAGTAAACAAAGCTCAATGTCAAGATGAATTAATTAAACATATTCAAAATTTTGAAATCATAGCACTGTGCTCACCTCCCCATCCATGCCCCAAACTTCCGTAGGATGTTCGGCCTCCACCGTGCGACCCACCAACGGACATAGGATCACCTACCACGCCGCTGCTCCGACTCAAAGATGGGAATTCAGACAAGTCTAATGGAGATGGAGCTGTGTCGGCTGCATTTGCAGGAAAATTTCCACCACCAAAACCACCACCACCTCCACTGGTGCCAGAAAAAGTTGCATTGAGGGGGCCCAATATTGTAGAGCCAGAGCTGGATGGGTTGTAGCCACTGCTGCCTCTTCCCATCAGCCCACCCATTGGACTGAAATCCAGCATCATTTTTAGTAAATAGAAGCATAACAATTATTGAACCAGAAAAAACATACAAGTGCAAAAATAAATCAAGTTTTCAGGACATTCCATATACACCTAAGGGAGTTAAAATTTATTCAAAACTTTATTAAAAATAATAATAGCTACAGCTTTGGCATAATATATGTATTCATATGAACTTTGTATCCTATGCTTGGGAAAAAATTCAAACTAAACTTTGGCAGAGCTCCTTACTTGAGTCTATGAATTTGTTGAAGCACATCATTCACAGAGCTCCTCTGTTGATATGGAGGGACATTATTTGTCATCTTTGTGACAATAATAAAATGGCGATCAAATGATCTCAATATGTGTTACAACAAATTCTCTGAAAAAAGAAAGTGTGATTACCACTAAACATAAAATATAAATAATGAAAATTTTATCTTCTATTACTAGATAATGATTAAACATATATGAGATATTTGTTCTACAAAGCCTACAACATGCTATTGTCACTACAACATAGGTACCGTGAAATGGAGCTACATGGGGCAAGTAGCCCTCAGCGCATACTGAGGACTATTGTACTTCAAGTATGGAAAATTTCCCAAATCTAAAATATCTAAATTCAACCCACATTGATGACTGATTTCAATAATTTATTAGAACAGAAACTGAAAAAGTGCAGTTAATATTTATTTCAAGTTGACTTACTGCATAAGGTATTTATATTTATTGTACAGCCTTCAATTTAGTATCAGTAACAGGATCTTTGTCTAATATTTACATTAGAACACCCATCACAAAATCATATTGGGTGTATCTTTTTTAGTGTATTTTTACCATTTACCATTTATCACAAAAATGAACATAAAATCCATCACAAATTAATGTATTTTCAGGTATAACAATTTAATAACATGTTTCATCTACTGCAACTGTGCTCATATATTTATATGTAACAAAATCTTTCCTAACCTAATCTTAATTAACCTTCATTAATCTAATTAACCTTTGTTCATTATCATTTAAGAAAGCAAAACATACCAAAGCATTGCCAAGAGTAACAGCAGAAGGATTGTAAAAATTTAGAGATATTAGTATAGGAACAGCTTACACATCTTTCAAAATAGCTTTATATATGAGCTGAAACTTTTCAAAAATAGGTTTTTGCACCTAAAAAAAATCCTTCCTATCCACTGACATCCAAATGAAGGCTGCACAATTGACAGGACACTCTATGCAGACACAGTAAAACAAACATTTATCAATGATGACTGGGAGGAAGAACAAAAGCAGGAAACAGGTTGAGCAATATCAATTAATTTTTCTTCATTTTATCTCATCATAAACCTCTCAAAAATAGATTTCCACCACTCCAAAAAAAAATCTAATCCACAGACACTAAATGGCAATGAATAGGACACTTTGTGCAGTTGGCAGCAATAAAGTAAATACTATCCGTTTTGGTTATTTGTCTAATGATAATAACCAAAACTGATTTAACAATCAAAATGAGTACACTAGCCTAGCATTGTTTCCTGAGTTGCCCAATTAATCTAAATTAGTCTAAGAAAGTGGAATAAATTAAAAGCACTACAAAATTAATCTTCTGGAAGACCTTACCAGAGCCTTCTTTTGTTACCATGAAAAAAACTTCCTGCTTTATGCAAATACAGCCTAGCAAATGTGCAAACACCATATTTGACTCATGTTAGTGGTATCATACAAATGATACAATATCAATGTTGTCTGAAATAATGCACAGCATTAGAGATATTTTGTCCATAAACAGAGAAGGTTTATTAACACTTTAAGCGCGACGTGCGCCACCCGTGGTCACGCAATCATCTAACCTAACCTAACGTAACCAAAGGGCCAACACACAGGAATACAAATTTGTAAGTGTTCATGAAATTTGTGTTCATTATTTGAATAAGCTAGTTTAGATTAGAAGGAAAATGAATAGCCTAACCAAATTTGTGAAAACAAAATCCTTCATTTTTACATCCGCAACGGAAATAATTGCAACATGAAATTTTACCTGTGTGGAGAATCGCACTTAAAGTGTTAAAAGCCAGCAACCAAGAACTATCAACTTATTCAAAACAGTATTTAAATATTGATATTTTGTATCACATATAAAAAATCGATTGCCAAAAAGTAAATCATGCTGCACATATCCCTGCGGTGTACTATTACATTTTTAAAATGTCTATATTCCTGCGGTATACTATTACATTTGGAAAATGACCAAATCCCTGCGGTATACTATTACATTTTGAAAACGTTCATGGCTCTACTGGAGTATTTTTAGATGAAGCTTATAATTCAGTTTCCAACTAACAGCTGTTCATGTTGGAAAAACATCCTGCAAAACCCAATTTATAGAAGTAAGAAGCTGAAGGACACCGTCACATTCTAAATGAAACTACGCAACAACACTTCCTAAACATCACGTCTTCACAGGACTGTCTTACAATTGGACGTCGCTACCTGCAGTTTACCAAAACGCGGATTTTCGTTATTCTTGCTAGGTGAGTGTAGTGTTTAGCCGACTTACACAAGGGTATTTTTTATAACGAACTGGCTCACTCAGTGATACCCTCTCTTGTTTCAATATGGCATGATATGATAAAAGGTATTACCCTGGTAATTTTCTTGACAAGTCTTGTTCACAGGCAGTGGGTCAAGAAGGCTTGTTTGTAAGTAGTATAATTATTATAATTTTGTTATAAATTCCAACACGTTTTACCGTTGGTTTTCAATGTCTTACAACTAATGGTGTAGTGAAAGAGTGAAAAATGTGTGGCTTCGGCTTCCTTCTCCAAGGGGAGTACTCCCTGGTTACATTAAATGCCTTGCCTAAGCCAGGATTCGAACCCTGAATGGTCCCGGCTGCGAGGCAATCGCATTAACCAGTATGCCAAGGGACGCACATTAAAGGGAACTCATTGCCCGTGTTGAAAGCCCCTGTAGATGTTGCCCTCCATCTCAAACTCAAGTTTATTTGAGAATTATACATAACTTTGCACAATGGTGTATAAAACTGTAAAACGACAAACGACAAACGACAAACTCAAATGCTTCCGATAAAACGTATTTCTTAAGGGGATCTTTGGGTTACTGTAGCTTGAGTGATTCCAAAAGAAATCTCAACACCCTTCAAAAAATATAAGCCATATTAAATGTACTGGCATTCTTTTTTATGACTTAACACGAACTGATCATGGTTTCTATGTGAACAATTGGAATTGAAATATGGTGCTTCTGGGACTCATTTTTGGAGCCTTTTTTCTATGTTGTAAGCGCAATCGATGACAATTGCACAATATTTTTTCCAAGCTTGAAATTTCGCACAAATTCGCTAGCGGCATTTATACGTTTTGCACACTAATAGTTAAAATGCAGAACGGAGATGAGAAATACTGATCAGTTCAGCAAATAAGACTTCATTCCGCGATCCAGACTGGTTCAGTCAATTACGTTACTGATAAGACGCCATACTTACAGCAAGGGTGTGGCTATTGTTCAAAATCAAGAAGTTATCTCGATCATTTTGCACCTGTTGGTATGTAACTTAGCAATACATTAAGAAATTAAATTGCGCACCAACTCATCAAACTGACTTAAAATTGCGTTAAAGCAAAAGGTCAACGATCGGTTGTCCCAAATTATTGTCGTGGCTAATATAACCAATGGCCTGAAAAGCTTCAGAAGTATTTTTAATATCATCGTTAATTTTTACACTAACTGCTAGAATTTGTTACCACAGACCAAACTTGACAAAGTTTATTGAGTGAGAATTTACTCTATCGCATAAATGCATCTTCTTTTTAGAAATAGAAGTTTTGTAAGAGTGAATTTTAATCGACCAATGTTGCAAGTCTCTGGACGGACTTGTAGCATGCACATTGCACCGTTGAACGAGAATTAAAAT
>VOMN01120474.1:0-79979 GCA_014899125.1 Orchestia grillus
TCATCAGCCCATTATCCTGCATTGAGGGCAGCTGCAGCTACATAGCTCAGAAGATTTAATGAGACGCTGTTTCTGGTAGAATAAGTTTCCACGACAAATACAAAGTTTTAAGTTTGTGAAACTAGCGCTCATCCTGAGAGGAATTCAATGCTCACTTCTCGACGAATCCTGCGTTCATTCCTACCGACTGCTCGATGTAAACTTATAGGTTGTCCCTCTAGCTCAGAGTTTACCCTCACCCACTGCATACTGTAGCGTACTCACAGATTCTAGCGTTCACTCACACCAAGACTCCAGTGTTCACTCTGACCAAGTTTCCAGCGGCATGCTAAATGGGAGTTCAGCATATTTTTTAAAATATCCTGAAAAAGTTTATACCAGCATTGCTTCCGTAAAGCATTTCGTATTTCGAATACAACTTCAACACATCAACTAGGATCTTTTTTCACGAAACAGTTGCGTAACACCGACTCATTTCATCTTAGTGTGTGAGGGGCCACTATACCTCACACACCCTATCACAGAGCGTGTGGGGCAACCACACATCACACACTCCATTACAGAGCGTGTGGGGCCACTACACCTCACACACTCCATCACAGAGTGTGTGGGGCCACTACACCTCACACACATCACAGAGCGTGTGGGACAACTACGCATCACACACTCCATCACAGAGCGTGTGCGACAACTACACATCACACTCCATCTCAGAGCGTGTGGGGAAACTACGGGTTATGACGACACGGCCGGCCGCAAGCAGCAGAAATAATTACAATTCCAGCAGCCAGTACGCAACAACGTGATTTCTCGGCGCATTTTACGGTCATGAATAACTAACGGCCGGCGCAAAATGTTATAACAATTCTTTTTATCATCAATAAAGCTGGCATCCCGGCGCATGGACTCGGCGAATTTCGAGCTCATGAATAACTTAGCATGGATTTAAATTGCCTTCTTTTCATTTCCATGCGTCTTGTAACGGCAGCGGTAATTGCACAGTTCGAAATTTCTTAGTTGCTAAAGGTAAAAGGGAAACATATTTGAATTCGTTCTGATTGCAGATTGTTCACAAATGCTTAATTAGAAATTATAACGGTACTGACCTACCAGCTCATAGCCTTGACACTGAAACTTTCAATTTCATTAGCATTGGCAGTCCAAATACTTGAATGTTATCAAAAATGTCTGTAGGAATTGACGAAAAAACAACAATCTGTAGATAAACAGAAACGGGCAATTTCTGCCTTTTTACAGTTCTTACTGATGATGAGCTAAGTTGTGCTCGAAAGCTCTAGAGAATAAAATTTATACATGAACTAGTATGTTTCTGTTACAGACTATAGTCCTATTTTTTCAAATAGAATAAGATTCCCACATAATAAGTCAACTAATCGAGTTTAGTTATTTAATTTGGCCGTAGGGACATAATGTAACCTGCATGCAGGAGTATTAAAAACGCGTTATTGAACTAAATATTAGTAAATTAGCATGATGACTAGGCATTATTGCGAATAGGCATAGACAACGTTCAGTAATAAAAATTAGTGAGCCAATCCTAAACGCGCACAATTTTCACAAACCTGCCATAGCGTGACTGCAGCGCCAATCTAAACGGGCAGCAGCGGCTCAATCAATCCTATGGAGAGCTAAAGCCCACTAATTTCCTGTCGGGAAATGACGTGTCAATTGAAATCTATGTAACCCCTGTGCCCCGGCGGTCAGATAGTTGAGCTGTAAGTTCGACGTTCATACGAACGCTCATCCAGCACAAAAAGGTTTGCGAAGTAATGAAAGTTTTAGCTTTGACTTGCAACTTAACGTTCAAGTTTCCATTCATGGTCAACAGTGTGGAATAAAAGAGGCAAACTCTTTCTGAAAGAAGTATTTTCAGGGACACATGACTTCGATACATAAATTGTGCCATATTGTGTTTTTACATCAATCATCAATATTAATACCTACAACAATTGATTCGTTCCGTGAATACTACGAATACATAATGATACATAAAATTGTAAGCATCCTTTGAATCCATGATGAGTTCTTTCTAACAAATAAACCAAGAATTAAACAAGAGCAGTTGTTTAAGCGTTTGAGAATGAGTTTACACTCGACACTTTGACATCCGTCACAACATTCAGTCGGGCTGCCACCTAGAGGAGCTCAAAGGTCCAGGCCGCCCGCAGAGATACCAAGTGCCAAAAATATAATAAAAATCAGCTCGTGTCAGTGTGCATTCCGAGAAACATATTTGTGGCAAGATTAGAGCAAAATACCGAATGTTTCTTCCAGAAATTTACGCGCAATTTTCGCTGAGAAGGTATGAGCGAAGAATGTTTACGTGTCACTAGACACGTTAGCTGCAATCATGCTAATAATATACAGTAAATCACTACTTATGAATGAAACTAAATGTTTTTAGAAGATTCTCTTAAAATCTTAAGGTTAGAAAAAATATTCTGAGGACGAAAAGAATACGTAAATCTGATAGTTTTTTAAGCCATGGCATCAGCGAATGTGATAGAAGAAACACTGCTCATGAATATTTATTTCATTATCTAAGCCTTTTTTATGCACTAAAGAGTATTATTATCAAGGAAAACCAGCAGAATCACGAAGCCTCATCAAATTCAGTATTTTTAGCCCACTTGCCAGACAAGTATACAGGGCCACCACTATCGAGTGGCATTGCTGCGGTCTCCGTGATAGACACAATTGCATGCGTGGAATCCTGCAAAGGCGACGAAAGCTCGGTTCGCAGAATAGGCCTCAGCCCAACTTCAGAGGGTGTAATTAAATCCAATGTCACAAGCTAGTGCGACTTGTTTAATTAGCTAATTCAAATGAACAATTAAGTCGGGTGTTGGGAGCCTCAGAAGTAATTACTCAAGTGGCTCAAGCCCACATTGGTATATTATTCATGGCATTCAAATGAATTTCGTTTCCTAAATTCAGAACAGAATGGTATCCAATCGATTTCAGGCATGTTATTGACAACACTTTGACCATGTACAAATTTAATAAAAATAAAAGCTATAAAGTTTCAAATCTAGATTGGAAAGTTCCTTATTCCAAAAGTTTTAAACTATGTATCATTCAAATAATTCACAAATAGTAATTAAAATAAAATAAAGCACAAAAACTCAACTCAATGCATTCGATTGAATTTCGATTACGGAAAATTCCTAAACCTAAACTTGGAATAGCAATCTGAGACAAGCTCAAAATCGCAAATAGTTAAACCCTTCGAATAATTAGAAAACAATCTTATTTACGAGTTTATTCATTTTTTTGCATGTCTATCATATAAAACAGAAGATCAAGAACCGACACTTCTGAACAGAGTTGATTAAACCAACCTTCCATTTGAGTTCCGAAAACCTAGAGTTCATGAAAACCCTCAAGCCGGTACAGGAAATCAATTTGCCGGTTGGCTGCATAGTAGCATAACAACGTCCCATCCGTTAATTCCAAGCAGATTTTGGAGAAGAAATAAAAAGCTGGCACCGCGGAGACAAAAGCCGCAGAAGCAGCCGTGACGTTTCACTCAATTTGCAAAGTCAACATTGAGGCAGGAGGGAGAGGGGGCTTTAGAACGGAGAGATCAGAAGTGCAATTCTGTGGACCAAATCGCGACCCCAGTAATGAAGCGAGAGCCCTGCCTCAGTCAGCGACATCTGCAGCCTGATAGTTGCAGCTCGCGTTGGACTGACACAGTCGGCTCTTGACACTAGGTCTGGTAACCCATACAAGCTTCCGTCGACCACAGTTTGAGCTCGCGCTGACAGAAGCATTTGGCGTAACTCACGCTTGGCACTTGGTATTACAGCCATTAAATAACTCCTCCGATGCTCATGAATTGAGCATCGGGTTACTGTCAGACTGCCCAGATAGCTGGTAACATAATTTATGCCTTAAATATCAAATGAAAAACCAATTTCCGCTACACCAACTGGAGTCAACAGAAAAGAACACAAACCAAGAATCAACACGCAAGCAACGCTGAAGTTCAGAGTAAGTTTAGTAGTGTCGAGCCATGCGTGTCAATTACTGGGGGAATGAATTATTCATGATTATTGGTAAAGTTTTTCAGTTTTCTTTCATTTGTACTAGTTTGGTAGCAGAACTGGCACAGCACTGTCACTTTCTAGAATGCAGTGACCCAAGTTTACATAAATTGTGATATTAGAACACAGTTTTTTATGGCGTCCACGGGTCTTCGCCAGTTTTATCATCACTCGAAAATAAATTTACATTCTAGTCCAAAATGGCCAGGTCAGAAAAACGACGAGCTCGAACTTTCATAAAAAATGCAGTACAAATTCCCACATATTCATATGCCGACTGTCTTCTTGTGAATTAATACAATACTCTTCGAATATGACTACACGCTATAATTGAACAATATTAAATGTAATTTTTTCACCCCATGGATTCAATTATGCCTATTACATAGAAAACTGAGGATGATGAAAGATTCAACCAAATCGAAGAATGGCTGAAGTAAAATTCAAAATTCAGTATGAAGAAGGCGTTGGCTTCTCGTTCCTTTTCCTCAAGCATTTTCTGGAACGAAGACCAAGTCTATCTTGGAATTCCTGG
This sequence comes from Orchestia grillus, assembly GCA_014899125.1. Classification (NCBI taxonomy): domain Eukaryota; kingdom Metazoa; phylum Arthropoda; class Malacostraca; order Amphipoda; family Talitridae; genus Orchestia; species Orchestia grillus. Next base: position 4,606 of record VOMN01120474.1, read on the forward strand.
TTACAACACGCGACAGAAATACGAAGATTATATGGGCTCTTCAAACTATCAGTGCATACAACTCAGTAAAAGCTTGCCCGGAATTTTGCCACAGAAAGAGCTAGTAAATTCCTCATAAAAAGTTCCAAGAACATCTCAGGAATCGATAGTTAATGAAAAATGTATGAAGCGACGACTGCGAAAACAATATCAGGAATTCAATTTTGTTGTACCTCAAATTGATGTATCCAAAGTACCAATTTTGAAGAAAATATCCAGCTACATTGAAAATGATTTGAAAAATCGGAGAAGTTAAGTCCGCTTTGACGAAAGGTCATCAAGACCAGAAATCAAGAGACGATCGAGAAGCCTCCTAAAGGCAACCTTGCACATTATTTCCTAGTTATTCAATAGAATATCGTACACCGTTCCCGGTCTTTGAAGGAGTTTCCCGCATAGTCAGGACAAAATTCTCTCACACAACATCCCAGTGAGACTCGCTCCTCTGCTACGCGTAATATCTCGACGATCGATCTGAGACCATGAATTTCAATGAGAGCAGTATTGAAAGAGGTAAAAATGCGGCACGATACACACTCTCCAACATGGTCATTTAAAACAGGTGCACTCTGAATTCTTTTTTCAGCATGATGTAGAGACGTGTACGATTTAGGTTGTAAGACACAGTAGCACGCAAAGTGAGTTACGTCAAGTGGACTTATATGCAAACGCCGGCGGAAATTCGAGGACGAAAGCTCAAATCATTCAAACTGAGTAAGCTCTAAAGCATGACTAAAGCCAGTTCAACTACCCTTAGAGTCTAGCAAGAATTCAGAGCTTTAGACCCCATTGAATAATGCAACAAAGCATCGCCGGAGAACGCGAGGGCACGACGGCGCTGCCGCAAGATGGCGCCGGAAGCGGAGAGTGTGTCGCTGCCGTTGGACTTTAAAGATGTGGGCAGAACAGGAACATTAAAGTTAACATTAAAAGAAGGTGTAGAGCGAGCCCTCGCAAAACTAGGAGGCATTAAATCGCGCGAGGGCTTTGTAACACCCGGTCAATGGTGCCGAAGAATGGGGTGTTGCAATGTTGCCGGGTCCTCAGGAGATTGTCACACCTCACAGAACAGGTCACTGTCATCGCGTCAGTGAACTCATTCGCTAACTGAAATTGAACATAATAGATAAAACGAGATCTAATCCAAGAATCACGCTAGCTCACAATTGCTGTAATTGAAAGAATTGACTAACACTGAACCCCTCATAAATAAAAAATTCATAATTCAAAAGTTTGTTCGACAGTGGCCCTGTTACCAGAGGCTGGATTCCAGAGAGAATTTGTTCACGGCTAGGAGCAGGAGTACCTTAAACTTCTCAACATTCATTATTCAAGCTGCTCCAGGCTGTATTGAAACGTTATTTTGGAGCCAGAGATGCATTACTTCATATAGGAAAAGGCAATGCAGTATGTGCGCCACGAGAAGAGTTTTACGCAAGGCCCCATTTGCTATGATTTAAGGTTACCGAGGCGAACAGAACGATTAATCTCGGAGCGAGACCGTTATGCGGATCAGGCCAAGCGTCTGCTTCCCTGTGAAAGAGAAACCTCGGAGGGAATAAAACTACGATACAAGAACGCAGGGATTGGGACCGCACTGCAGAATGAAAATGAAGACACAGAAACGCTGCGAGCGGTAAACTTCAGAAAAGTTTTCGCTCCGGTGGAGAAGAAATAAAATCATACGCGCATATCGATCAAAGGGCAGAAGAATAACACTGAAAACAGAACGAAAAAATGAAAGCACAACTTGAAGTAATTCCGTCGGCTATTAGTTTTTGCTTCCAAGAGTTTCACGAAAAAAGAAAGAACACGCAATGAAATGTTGACTATAAATGATGGAAAGTGTAATAACAGAATAATACGAATTGTTGATAATTATTACGATGAAAAATTAGAAAAGATTGAAGAATAAGATAGAATACATTGTAAAATCATTTTCAACAGGAAAGACCACGCTTCCTAATACTTGTATGTTTCCCGTCACACCCACAAAACACAATAATACAACAAAAAAATTATAATTCATAGGTATTAAAAATATTTTCTACAATAAAGGGAACAATCAGAAATTATAACATAACAATTTTTTCGCTGTATTCAATCGAATCTTGGAGATAAAATCTAATTAACACACTGAACCCAGCACAGAAGCAGTAGCTAAAATCTGAAGCGCGGCACTTTAATATCAGTAGCAAATTATTCAGGCCCATAAATCTATAAATCTACGAGCCACTCTCATTGAGAGTGGCTTATGGTATTATTCGGGTTAAAGCTTTCATTGGATTAAAATTTTGAATATTTCCGTATTATGGCGCAATTTTACGGAAAAATGACGCTTGGAGTAAGGAGTTTTGATGAACCGGTGTGTAGGCGTACATTGTCCTTACTATAATCATTTCTCACGATCACGTTCACGTTATTTAATAAAGAACGAATACAATTCTGACGTTAATGTTACAAAGCGCACACGTAGATTTCCATACATATATTCCTTGTTGCAGTTTAAGGCCGCGGAATGAAAAAGTTTGTAACTTTGGACTCGAAATTCTTACCGATTTTAACGGCCACCCGCATTATTCTCTTTTGGCCGCCACGTATAATAGCCGGCGACACGATCGGGGGATTGGGAAGATTGGTTCGTCCATCTCCCAGAGATTGCGACTGAGGAGAACCAATCAAGGACGATTTAATTGCTCAAAAAAGCAGAGATGCGAGGCGACTGGGCGAGCCAAAAACGAGAGATGACAATTGCCATGAGGTCGCCGAAGAGGAAAGACGGACAGAGCTCCGTGCGCTGGCACAGGCCATTTTCAAAGTTCATCTCTATGGTAAGGAGGCCCCTAGCGCTCATTTTTGAGTGGTACTCGTGCAGTGCGTAGACTGCCATTGATTGAAGAACTTGGGCAATTTCGAAACGGTACAAACAAATGAGCGTATTCCAGATGACGCAGATTGAAGATTCTGTGACTTGAGAACCTCGCCAAGAATTTTCTGCAGTCTTAATTGGAGGCATTCAAACGTGAGCTTCTAATCTAGATTTTTTTCAGCAATCAGTCCGATAACAAGTTTCAAATGAATTAAAAAATTTGGCCGAAAAAGATTCATGGTTCAAGAGAGAAAGATTTCCATTGGCGGATCTGACAAACAAGGGACTGAGTTGATTGGGAGTGAAATATAACTTGAGAATGGATGCAAAGTTACTTCAGTAAAGCTACCATAAGCGGAAACAGCAGTTGGTTCCAAATGTTCCAACCACGAAGTTGAAAGACGCATGACAAATAAGCATAGTTGAATTCCATACTATGTGCTCAATAAAATAAGGAATGAACTAAAATATGAGAGATTTATCGCCGAAAAATATCAAAATACTGAAAAAAATAGAGAGTGGCAAAATTAGTCAACTTTACCACAATAAATGTTGTTGAGGTATTTAACCTGTACGAGTAAAGACAAAAACAAATTCATCGTCGAATACATACACTGATCCAAACAGTTACTTCCATCATGCAGATGTGGCCTTTCTTAAATCAGGCAAGGATCAGAGAAACAGGAGGATCAAGATTATTTCACTCTTTTAACAAACCCCTTGCAGTGATGAATGCGGCGAAGCCCATTCAAGAGCGAGTATCTACGGAGATATCTCAGTGATTTAAAGAACTAAGTCCCAGTGTACTGACGAGAAAAGATGCCACAGGCATATCTCCCATCTCTTAGAAATTAGGACGGTTGCTGTCTTCGCCCTACTGCTACCGCCTCGAGACTGACCTTAGAGTACATCTTCAGGACGACTTTTTATCAGTGCGAAACGCATTATTTTGAGGCTACCAAGGTTAGGGAGGGACCAGAAGTACTGATGAGTGCGTAGGAAATCAGCTGAAGTATACGAAGTCTCGCAAAAAAGAAATAATGCAGAATTTGAACACATAAACTAAAAAAATTACACAAAATATTGCAGTCTGAGCGTAACTCAGTTTGAAGGTTAAACCACGCCAACAAAATCCACCTACAAAATGAGGATCGTGCAAGCCGGATACCCACAGCCCAATTCAAAAACGGATTCAAACGGAACAGAAAAATGAACAAGATGGTAGCATCTGACAGTAAAGCGCAATACAAGGGTCGGTAAGATGACAGAGGGGTAATACTATGCAAATGAGCTGTCAGGTTGTACGTCGGACCGTTGAGAGGCCTAACAAACTGGCCAAGCGAGTCTTCGGAACCTTTCGGAGCCAGCGAAATGGTATTACAGCGAGGTGATACCAAGTGATGAACCTGTGACATTTGAGACGACGAAAGTCGTAAAACTCAGCAACACGAGCAATTAATAAGGCACTACATCGTGCACTGCAAGAAGCCAGACCGCCCGGGCTCCTAGGCCAGACATGGGATGTTTGACCCATGTCTATTTGCGGCAGCATGCCGAAAAGAGGCCCCGTCACACGCGAGACTATGGAATAAAGGAGGTGTTCTGGGCTGAAGAACAGGGCACACAAGCATACCCTGAAGAGGTTGAGGTCCCTCAAGGCCCGGAATGAAGAGCACACACCCTCTCCAGGCAGACCAGGAAACCATAACTCTCCCACCACCTGATGCCGGCGGCCTTAGCCTCGGCTCATCCAGCGACTAACGCTAAGAACAAAGCAGAAGCTCGCAAGCTTCGCTACCTCAAAATATCTCCCAGTAGCACAAAAATTATTTTTCCGAGTGTAATTGCTCAAAAGAATTGCTCATGTTCTATTCTTCTGATTTTATTACATTTTTCGAAGTCAAAATTATTTTAGTTTCAGTGTGACCAGAGGAGTACAGAGCTTCCCAAACAATGACGCTTCATCAAATTCGACTAATAAAATCTACTGCAAGTCTACACTACGCGCTGCACCTGAGACTACGCATTTAGTGATCTGAATGAGTCGGCATTATTGGGTTATTTTTATGCCGATCAGTAAAACACATCAAGGGGAATTAATAAACACGTTACTAGATGCAATAAAATATACAAGGCTAAACGTAAAAAGTCTAGAAATCTTATGAGCGCTTTATTCTTGTTAGGTTTTCATTTGCACAGTGTTTTCGATATAAATTTCTTCTTATAGTATTTCTTTCCCAGCAGACGAGGTGAGAACAACATTTACAGAAATATTTTATTTTTTTGCTGTTATATTAATGAACTCAACACATTGATAACCTCGTCAAGGGATCGCAGGTCTGCAGTCTGAATCACGCTAGCTGGTCAGGCATTTTGTCAAACATTGCTCGTCTTTATTTATTCAAATTTGAATTATTAACTAGAACGTTACGGAGCATGTTCAACTTTAGGATGGAGTATTCGAACATTCCCCCAAACACGAGTTCTGAATGACTAATGGGAGGCTCACTCAACCGCTCTCCTCCCCTCCACCCTGGCGAAACGCACGTGCTGTGCAGGGTGGCCCAAGCGCAGGTACACTCTTAATGTATCGTGGATACCGAAATACTAATTCCTCAGAGTGTAAATTTAAGTTAGATTTACACTTTCTGCTTGCAATTTATTTCATTCATATTTGCAAAGATAAACTGTCATTTCATGATTTATTTTATTTCGGCGTTAATACCAAACAATTTAAATCAAGAGCGAAGAATAAAAGAATGTGGATATTAAAGCAGTATGAGAAGTATGAAAATTCCTAACCAGAACGCACAGTACAGCAAAAAGCCTTTTAACTTTTCTCCACTTTCACGCCAGGTTATTTATCGTATAAGGAATAAATTTAGTAAAATTTGTGCTGCGCCATGTGACAGTGTGTCCTGAATGATTTGAAGAATGTTTCAATGTTTAAGAAGGATATTTTTGTGCATTTGAGAGATTAAACAATTTCTGCTTAAAGCTTGAAACATGCTCCTATTTTAAAATAAATTGCCTACGTAATAACTGTTACCTACGGTTAGGGCACTCTGTACTTGTTCCACAATTTAGCTTCCTAATATGAATCACTTTTTCCTCTAATATCTCTTGAGTATCAAGAAATGAAGCTCAAACTAAATTATACATTCGTTTTTTTTAACTTTTCAAAAAGTAGTGTTCTCCATTGTCATGTCGCCAATGTAAATTCAATTTTTCGTCTTCCATGAGATTAAACGCATTTTTATCTTTTTCTTTCTGCAGCATGCACTAAACAAACGAGATGTTACTTTTTATCTCGGAAACTACAAGAAAAATGCATGAGAAACTGTTAAGGCTGGCGTGTGTGAAAGATAGGGGAAATGATCTTACAATTCACGGCAGGAGTTTTGCGTCAAAAATGTTGGCTTAAATTTTCTAACGTGATAAATTAAATTGCAGTTGTATGCAAGGCTGAATATTAAAATATCTGATAAAAAACGGACTCGGAAATGATGAGAAGCTATCTTATGCAGAGAAAACGTTGTCAAAAATCAGAATTTTGAGCTAACTACTAGAAAGACGAAACAATGAACTATTTAACTGACATTCGCAGTAAAAGCCATGCTCAAGGACGCTAATTCATCATCCGTTAGTATAAGTAGAAAAGGGGATTACGTTTGTAGCTTGGAGTTCCTCAAAAACCCTAAGCTGTAAGTCGGATGTGGGTGAACATCATTTCTGGCAGCTCAAAAATACACGGTGCCACGTCACATTTCTCAGGAATGCGAAGAAAAAGACGCCCACATTTACGAAGAATTTCAGGGTAAGAGCGTTATCAAGCGAGATAGAACCCGTTCGACAGACCTAGGTAGCGGCCACCTCATCTCAAGAGCAGGAAGCCTCACGGACGCTCCGACGATGGCGAGGTTAATTCAATGAGAGCGGCAGCGGCTCACTTCAAGAGTATGGCAAACGAGGCGCGCGGGTTAGGAGTGAGCTATGGGCACATCTCGTGCAGGTGACGGGAGCTGGACCGAGTCGCGCCTGTGTTACGCACCTCGAGCAAATGATGCCTGTGCTACGCACCTCGAGCAAATGATGCCTGTGCTGTAGCAAACATCGGGGATTATGTAAAGAGGTGATGGGTCCCCATGAATACAGAGTTGAAGCTTAGTTTGAACAGTTTGAGAAAGATGGGTGTTGTACAAGTAACAATACACAGCGATGGCTAAACTTTCGCAAAACGATTGAAGACACGAGAGTAATGCTTGCTGCTGGACTAACATGCACAGACTCAATGCTATGAGGGTTGAATACAACACATTAAATTATACTTAAAACACAACATTTTTCTGACCATGCTGAAATTCTTACTCAGAAACACCAGTATACTTGGGCTATCATGAAAGTACAATGTGAAAAAAATGAGATGATTCATAACTGCGATAAAGGAGACTTGATAACGCTTCTTACTCGGAACAAGAGAGAATAAGGTTATTACTGCGAACATTCATCACTCACATGATTACCTTCCTCAAAATTAATCAGCACTGTGACGGTAGATAATACGCATATCAAAGAACAGATGAAAGAGGATAAAATTGTTCGAGGTACTGTCCATCATGAGAAGCCCTTACAATTTGCTCCACAAGATGAAAAAAATCTCTTCAGTCATTAAGGCGATTGATGGAAGCCCCAGGGCGGGCATTGAAAGATGGCGGCTAAGAGGACCGTCAGCGCGGGGCTGCCATGGTGGAAGTGGACACACAAGTCTCAATCCTGAGACTCTCCAAAGAGATGGTGCGAGCGATTAATTATCGGAAATATCTAGCTCATCTACTTTAGGGATATTGGATTCCCAAAGTGATTACTGAACCTACCCAACATTCCATAATCAAGGGCTTTCACGAGAAAAATGAACTTGTGTACCATAGTACGAACACCTGAGTGGACACAAAGCATTTTCAAATAAATTTTAAATTTAAATGAAAATGTGCGGACTGAAACATTTTAATGAAAGCAAAAACAAAGGAACTTACTTTTGCTAGGATGAACCAAAAATCTCGTTTGGTTCGATCAGCCCTTCAAACTTTAATTTATATCGCGTGTAACCAAACCCCTTTCAAAAAAAGTCAGGTCATATTTCTTTCATCGATACTGATACAACAGAGTACAACTTGATAAATTTGAGAATACTCTCTCATTTAACAAAAAGCGTTTTATAGTTCTGAACTTCTAGATACGTGCAGCTGTCCAATGACCAGACGTACCTAGAAGATTTCGACATACCAGCTGCTCCAAACTATCAGTAGTACACTTTAAATTTTCCTTAAAACCCAACATTTTTCTAACCATGCTGAAATTTTTACTTAGAAACATCCAAATTTGCGAGCATGAGCAATAATGTAAAGAATTCTGTTTAATAGAGGCGGCCCGATCAATTCAAGAGAATGAGGAACGTATTGAAATGCTGATGAAAGGGCCAAATCACAAACATAATATCGAAAAATATGATATCGTAGCAAACGAGTCCCTTTACGACTACAGCGAGGGGCGTCGTTTGTGAGGGAGCAAAGCCCCTTTATGTTATGGAAGGGGGAGACCCAAGAAAAAATTCCAGATTTGAGGAAAAATATTTACGGTACAGCATCGAAAGCGTGTGCGACGCATAACACGCCATTAAATGGAATGCTGAAGTGTTGTGTGGCCCTCGCAAGGGACAATACGCACATTGCCAGCACTTCACAGGTGTCCAAGGAGTTCATGGTTGGAATTACGGTTTACTGCCTCATTTCTTATGATTGAGGGTGGCCTCTTGTTCATTCCCTACCAAAAAGGTTGAGAAAAACAGCAAATAGGTAATTCTGGGAGGTTGACAGCAACTGCCTGGTAGCGTCAGTTTCGACGGTACATCATACGCGTTCCTATTTAAAAGCAACTCTAATATGCTTTGCGTAACAAACTCAGTCTCAAATTACACATTCAAAATTATCATTATTGCGTACATTACTACTTGAAATACTTAGCTTCGGTTCAAAATTCTTCATGGTTTTAACCGAGAAACGAATAGTTCGAATCGCACGTCTCTTCACATGAGTGACTTTTTCTAGTAGTCGATCACTTTTTCCTCTTTAATTCTAACATTTATAAAAGCGTGCACGCCAATTAAAAATGCAGCCAAGGATAAAGTCGTATGCATGAATGAGGAAGTCCTGGAAACTCTCGGATAAAAATGACGGAAAATGAGTACGTACTTCTCTCGGTATTCGAAGGCTTCAGACCTGAACGTTCCAGATGCGAGCAATGCATAAATTATAAATGCAAATAGCAGGAAACGAACTCACCACAACAATTTTAATCATTCCTCCGATGGACTTGGAAGAACTGGACGCGGTTTAAACGAGGCACAATTTCGCCATAGACGAATGTTTATGAACAATATATTTCATCAGGTGAACCTAAAGCACCGCATCCATATGACACTAATTCTGAATAATATAATCGTGTGAAAAATAAACATTAAGGAAGAATGACATTAACAAACATAAAAAGTTCAAAGAATGTTAACGCTAAATAGACGAGAATCATCTATTTAAAGAAACAGTCGATTTTCTTCCGTATTTAGTTGAATAAAGCGCAATTCTGACTCTCAGTTTACGAGCACCTAAAGCTCGGTGGCCAGAAAATCACGTCATAACTAAAAACAAAGTAGGTCTCCGATACCATGCTGGTCAATTAATCCTTTGATTACTGACAAAGGGTTAAATTAGGTTACTAAATGGACAAATTCTGACACAAATCCTCCCATGTTAAAAAAAAACGCATTGGTATAACTTTCCTTAACTCCACAGAAAAAAACGGCATTCAGTGTGAGTTTCCTTAAAGTATTACTAGGACGTACGCGTCAGGTTTGCCCCACCATGCACAACCCTCCAGTGTTTGTCTATGGTGGTATGCTCACACACGACCGAGTCTGGGAAGATATTAAGCACAGTAGAGGTGTGAGGGAGGCAGGCAATGGGGGAGTACGGCGCACGGCACCAGGGACACGAAGGAGGACTGCGTTTGCGAGACGAAGTTAAAGGCAGCACAGGGCCGTCGCAATGGGCAGAGCGCGGCTGTCATTAGGCAGATGAGCATATGTTGGCCCTAAAACGCACCACTCGCCCACTGAAGCTTCATTAAAAGCAGACCCTCAAAGGAACCATTAGCGGCCCTACCTGGAAAAGGGGGTCGTTAAGAGTGACGAATTCATGATCCTCTAAGAAGAAACGCGGATCTTCGCCCAGTCGAATGATATTGTTCGTGGTTGAATTTTCAACAGAATAGTTAGCAAGGGTGAGATCAGATTTGTTACTGTTTAAAAATCATTAGTACTAGATGAATCCAACACACAGCTTTCAAGCAAAGAACGAAGATTGGCAATATTGACCAATAAAACTACAGCTACAGTGAAATCACTCGACAGTAGTACTCTACGGATGATGATAACGTCGGATGTAACTATTAAAACTGCCGTTAATAACACTCATTGTATTCCACTGACATTCAAAATAGGTCTACAGACAATTACAATCAGTGAACCATAACCGAGAGCAAAGTAATATCGGGAACAGTTTTTATAGTACACAAAAAATACCTCAGTAATCTTTGCACTTTAGCATGAAAAGTTTTCAAAGAGACAATAATCTACGGAAATATAGCCCAGTATTTCAATAAGTGTACAAAACCAAGTTTCACCCGTTCCTTTACTGGAGCAACCAAGCAATTTGAACAGAAACGAACCCACGCAAAGCTAAAACAAAGCCAAGAAAGAGTTTCTTCTGAGTAAGTCTTTTGGCTTGCTTTCTTTCAATGCCACCAATTCGAAAGAAGTGAAAAAAGGCATGAAAGGAACAGAGCTAGAAAATTTGGAGTGAGCACGAAATGAACAAAACGAGCATCCGAAAAGATGTAGCAACAGTTATAACGAAAACCTCGGACTTGAACGAAATGAAAATAATTCTGGAATAGAACAAGAATATAAAAGAACAACATCGAGTCTTAAAAGCGCTTCATTGCTATCTGGTGAGGCACGACTGACCCTCAATAAATCGAAGTTTGACCCAGAATTCATAGTCAATAATTCCTGACAATGATCAAGCCATGATGAGGTGACCCATTCCTGAAGACGAAATTTTTCGGGATGAGGTTGACTTTTTTCAAGGCTGTAATTTAGTCACGTCTCTTTCTTGAGCACAAATAAACATCAACAATACGCCCGCGCAATCTCCTTGGCATAACAAAACTTAGTAACATATCTGTCAGGACACAACTCACGAGTGGATCTGTATCATTTTATCAATAGCAAAAGTCAAAACAGCATTCTAGTATCACTTTTAAAGGCGTAAAATAAGACTAGACAAGTAATCGGGAAGTAAGAAATTTTATTTTGCAGAATGTTTAACGTAGCGAAACCATAGAACTCGTCTAAAAATCATTATTATTGAGAACAGTTAGGGAAAAAAGTATTTGAACACTTACTGTTTTGTGTTCAAATTCACAGTTTCTAGAAAGTACGACTACAAAGTACTCAGAAAACTTATAGAACTTATTAAGGATAGTAATGTGAGGTTGTTTATCGAGTTCTATGTCAGTCATCCATCAGACGCCACTATGAAATCATTACAAGATGCCTAAGCAAACTGAAGTATCAAATGATTTTAAAACCCATATAATTTCAACGCATGTTGTCGATAGCCGGCGGCGCTACATTTTTCAGAACTTAAATGTTCCTGTCAGCACAGCATGTTTCACTTCAAAGAAATGGAAGAGTCCGGGACCGCGGAATTTTTTTCAAGTTGGACTACCGCGGAAGATCTTGAACAAAATGGCTGCTTCATCTACAGAAAAAAAATTGCTACATGAAATGATCATCAAAATAATCATGTTAGTTTCAGTGGAACTAACATTTGTGAAAATTAGCTCAGGAATGAACTTCGTGGGTAGAAACTGAATAAACGATTTCTTCGTAAGTCCCCCTTGTTGAAATAACCTAATATAAAATCAAAACTGCAGTTTGGCATGCAACTGAATTTACGTTTTCCTCGCAAGTCCCCCTTGTTGAAATAACATCATTCGAAATCAAGACTGCAGTTTGGCATGAGGTCATTCAAAGTATGATGAAGATTTTTCTCAATAAATTGTACAATCGGACGGATGCAAGACTGAACTTTTAGGGACATAACAATGTAACTCGTGTTCCCTTGCGAGGGGTAACTGCCTACGATCTGGACAATGCTATCATTACCGTGAAACATGAATGCGAAATTGGGGTTTCAAAGATACAAGAAGGTAAAAATAATTAACCACCGTAAAGAATGATCTTAAAGTATAGCTACGGCAGCCCGTGAACGATTCAAAGGTAGGAATATTTACAAATCCCCTAGCCAATCACAGGATTTAAATCAAAAAGAAAATTTGGGAAGACAACTGAAATTTCAGGTCTTCGCAAGATGACTGACAAATATTAACGAGTTGAAGATTGACACCGAAGAAAACTAAACTATGTAAAAACACGACGAAAACGTTTAAAAGCAGCTGTAGCTAACGAAATATTAAAAATATTTTTTTAAATTATCTAAACACTTCTTTCATTACCTGTTTTCAATAGTTCCACATATTTCTTTATACTTGGCGAAATTTTACAATTCGATTATGGTTGTTGTTAATAAAATAATTTAATACTATCATTTGTAAGAGTTTTATGGTTACGCACAGTTGAAAAATGTCATACACCAAAATTTTTGAGCAGTCCAAAAACATGTTTTTAGTTCAATACCGCTGAAAATTTTGGCACCCATCAAACATAAAAAAAGACTTTATTAATTCCAACACGTTTTACCGTTGGATTTTAAATGCCTTACAACTACTGGTGCGGTGGGGGATGTGAGGAATGTGTGGTTTAAACTTCTTTTTCCAAGGGAAGTACTCTGCAGTCACGTAAAAAGCCTCACCTGAGCCGAGGCTCGAACCCTGGTCCTTTCGGCTGTGAGGTCATCACGCTAACCACTACACCATAGAGCCCACAAAAGGCAAAACTAGTCAGGCCTCTGCGCCGCTTTGGAGCGGCAGCAAGAGATGCTCAGAAGACTGGACGAATGAGTGGTAGTGGCGTGAGGTGGATCAGAAGTGCCGCACACAGACGTTGCCCACAGACGTTGCACAGACGATTCACACAGACGTTGCACACAGACGTCAGGCGAGGCGGCCACACAAGTTAGGCACGGGCCAACTTCGAGGCGAGAAGAAGTAGAGCGTGCAACTCGAGTGAGGCTCGACCTATTGGAGACAACTTCGAGTGCACTGCCCGGCAAACGAGATTGCAATAGCGTTTAATTGGCCCACATTTGAATAAAAGCTCCCAAGAGGGAGGAAAAGCAATAAAATGTCAGGGAAGAACCATAGTAAACAAGATATAGTGTGATGTGTGCAGTACTGAAACCCACGATATAAAAACTGAAGTGAATCAAGGAGAGTAAAAATTGCATATTGGGTCAAGAATTTTGACACGTTTCATGCGACAACGTCATTTTCTACGAGTATAATTATCTAAAGATGGGTCACATCGTACGAAACGTCTTACAAAAGAAATGAATACCGTCTTTGATTAATTATCTCTTTCAAACTTCAATTAAAAACCCTACCGTTACATGGAAAAGAAAAGTAGATACCATAAACCTAAAAACAGTAATGTGTAAGGCACACCTACATGTTAGGGGGACTTTGAAAAAGGTGATCAACAAATGCATTTTCAGGAGGCGAGAAACAAAGTTTCCTTTGCTGCAGAACGGCAGGAACTGCGCTGAGCCGCCACCGCTGAGGGCCGAGGCCAATACATCGCAGACAAGCTGACAATAGGAAGGCTTAGGAGTGGCTGGCCGACAGACAGACACCAAAAAATAGGAAAGCTAAACTGCCACGACAACTGGAACTGCGCAGCCTGTTTCACACCAGCACCAGAGGAGACTAAAGTGGTTCAACTCGCGACACTTCTTAAACGGATCAATTACTAAGGCAACTCGATTTCGACTGCCCGAAATGTTTTCCGATTGGCTAGAAAAAGGAGAAAAAAAAACAGATGAAAGCAATTCACATAGTGTAGTAAGCAGGCGGCGAGCAACTTGTAAACAAATTGCGACCGTTTATATGCATAGGCTCTTGTAGTTCTGACACGATTTTTCTTGACACAAAGAAAAACGCGCACCATTTCTTTGTGTTTTATTCACCTTATAGAGCTTAAAAAGCCTCTTGCGAAAACTTCACAAAAACTCGCACTCATGTGACTACATATACAGCCCCATGTCGATCTGACCTTTCTTGCCCCTTTATTTGAATCATGCACACAATCAAACTGAGAGAAACAAACGGAGTCATCTTGCCCGTGTAATTATAGCAATGTAATTTTCCACAAAACCAAGTAACGATAATATTGCTTAAAGTTCTACCTCGCGTTTCCTGAAAATGACGAACAAAACATGACTCCTAAATCCAGGATCGCAAAGAATAACTTTGAACAAATCTGAGAATATTTTCACAAGTGCTCGTTACATTCCTCGAGTTGCTTCATTAGCGAAGTTTTAGCGAGGCTCAGTTGTGAGCGGCGCTTCTTGTAGCAGTCGACGCATACTCTCATCGCTCAACTTGGCAACGGCAACACACATGTGACTGATTGATACGCAAAACAACCGTCACGATATCTCCCTAACAAACGTCATGAAGAGCAATAGCTTCGATAGCATTAAGAAGTTTTCGAGTTTGAGAACGGGAAAGAACGTCCCACAATAGCAGAGTACGGAAACCTACGACGTGAGAATAAAAATTTGCACTGCCCTGAAGCACTCCAGATAAATGATATAGGTTTGATACGTGAACGTCTGATTTCACTAAAAATCTGGACGAGACACAATTGAGTTGAACTAGGAGCAATGAGCTTGAAGGTGGTCATAGAAGCGTGTAGTATTGCGCCTCAGGGCAGATCACACATCCGGGCCCGGGATTGAGGCAGCTAAAGCAAACAGAATCGCGGCTGAGGTACGGGAACCCGGCGGCAAGAATACATCGACCCCGACATTGGCATAGTCTTCAGTGTACTTAGATCTCCGGGCTCTTCGTCGTATCAAGGATACGAGTTAATAGTAGAGACGTAGGACGATGAAAGCTTCCGACAAGATTCGGGAAGATTGACCTAAAATATTTAGTACTGCAAGGGTTAAATAATGAATTGAAGATTATGATGGAATTTGAATCATTAGGAGTATAGTGTTTTCTCAAAAAAAGTTCACTGAAATAAGGTAGAACGGTCGAAATATCTTGAACGGTAGTAGATAGAAATACAGTACGTTTCGAACCGATTATTGGAGAATATAACTGCTAGAAAATCTCGAATATCTTCTAAGAGATGGTCCGGTTGCAAGGAACCTTTGATTTTAAATAATTTTAACACCCGTGCTCAAACATATTTCAGATGGTCGTCACCGGAAACATCAGTGAATTAATACCGAACAAGAAAATTCAAAGAAATTTCAACATTGATAGAAAGAGGATGCCCTTTTAAAACTAGCTTTTGCAGACCTAAAATATGAATGATACTTTTCGATTAATATCAAATCAAAATACGGTATACTTTTTATGGGACACCCAGTATAGTAAAATGATACAATAGTTTTCTACAACTTTTCGTTAAACGTAAATTTCAATTTAGAAACAAAAAAACAAAAATACTAGTAGTTGCCGAACAAACTAAAGAATACCTTCTAAATCTCGAAGAGAAAATCGCTCTCCAACCATGACTGTTACCTAATGATATTATGTAATTACACCAGTTTATAACTGAAGCTTGAGATGGTGTCTAAGCGGGTGCGATGCAAGTCAATAGTTACCAAATTAAAAAACGAGAAAGTCGGAAAAATTGAAGAAATGCGTCTTGTTTACCAGACATCCTCCAACTACAATGTGTCGAAAATAAGAATAAATGGCGAAACTCAACTTCAATAATTTTGTACATAAAGCTTCTTAAGACGAGTTGAAATAATGAACAAGTCCGAGGGTATGATAACTTTTTCTAATGACTTATATGTGGCACAGGACTTGAACTCCAAAAGGCTAAATCAGCTTGGAAATTATGTGACCACATCCAACTTGGGACACAGCTGGCCACGAAAGATAGTTTGAAGCAATGCAAAGTCATTCGAAACCTCAGAAATACATAAAGCTGAATGGCACAAACTGTTTCCATAAAATGTTTGGAAATGCACAAAACCACAGAAACCTGAAACAGATTAAATTTTATCTTTTGTGTTAATATGTGCAAGAAATGAAAAGATATCAGAAATCCCTTGAAGGTGTGTTATCCTAAGAAACATCATTTTTGTAGTTAGTCCAGTCAACACCTGATTTGCTGATGAAATAAATTTTATCCTTATGAGCAAAGTCGCAGATAGTACTGAGCAGACGCCCCAGCGATTCGCCACGTTTACGAGCGACTCCATGATACAAGCGACTCCACGATACACGCGACTCCACGATACAAGCGACTCCACGATACAAGCGACTCCATGATACAAGCGACTCCATGATACAAGCGAATCCATGATACAAGCGACTCCATGATACAACCGACTCCATGATACAAGCGACTCCATGATACAAGCAACTCCATGATACAAGCAACTCCATGATACAAGCGACTATATGATACAAGCGACTATATGATACAAGCGACTCCATGATACAAGCGACTCCATGATACAAGCGACTCCATGATACAAGCGTAGTGAGCCCAATCCAGTCGCGCAAGCACAGCAGCTCAAGCGGACCCCAACACCTTATTAGAAATTCTCACGCCTAATATTAACACTTCAGAGATGTGTACTTGATAGAATGTTTAATACGCAAATTCGACCTATTTTTTATCCAAAAGTTGTGGAGAGTGTCAAATTGCGTAAGGTGCCTATATTATTGATATCGCAGGTGCTGGAAGCTTTCTAGTTAGATGGATAGCAAAAATATTCTGGAAAATTATCTTTAAATTTAAAAATACGGAGTACCGATGAACAAGAACACCAATTTCAGAAACTCGATGCAGCTACATTAAGGTCGACATGGTGTTGTTCTCGGTTCTATCTGAAGAAGCTAATGACAAACGATAAACTATATTATCCTCATTTTTAGCGCAGAAATTTCAAGAAAACAGTTATGCTCAACGAAACATACCCAATTTGCATTACTAGTTATGCGTTGAATAACGAGCTGCCTCACGGTGGCATAAAAGCTCGCTAACTAACATCGAGCCTGAGGCTAACACTGTCAGGACATCCTCGTGGCCATGAACACCGATTAGAGAGCTTACAAGGAATTATGAGGATTATGTTCGCTGCATTTGCGTCCTTACGAAGCGACATGCAAGGGATAAAAACTTATGTATGAACATCTTAAAAGTTTAATTTCTTAAATTTGCCAAAGCGATTCCTGCCTGTTTTAATTTCTAATTACTTTAGAGCTGCTGAGTTCTTCCAAGAGAATTCCTTGTGATCCCTGAAAAGTCAGTAGGATAGAGAGTAAAACTGTCGTGAGTATGTATATGTTAGAATGATAACCCATGAATGTTTTTTCCTTTCCGTTTCAAATGAAAAACGAGGCAGAGTTTCATCTACATACAAAAACATGCGATGTTTTCGTAATCATGATATTAAAAAAAAGGAAATGATAAGGCAAAAGATCGGCATCAAGAAGATTATAAATAATGGACGGGTTAAGTTACATTTTACATACGTAGTAGAATGACGAGCGTTATAATGCGTGAAGACTTAACATTTTACTGATATATCAAAAAAGGACCAGTTTGACGTTATCACCAATACAGATGCTGTGAAAGTCCCTCTTACGTTGTTTTTCTCTTTTGCAGTAAAGAACATGCCATGAGAGAACACAGTTTCACTGGATTTTGAGAACATTTTTCCCTTTACAGACCGTCGGAGAGCATATATCACATGATGCATTATTGCCACAACTCTAAAATCCTTTCCCATTTCTGTACAGCCGACAAAAACTCGGGCGAGGCGAGAATTCTTCCAGGACTTTCCTTTCTTGCGTCAAGGCAGCGAGGGGCTTCTCTCCTTCCAAAGGTGTCAGGGGCCGGAAATTTAGCGGAGTTTGGGGGTTCCGCGCTGGTGCGTCAGCTACACAAATACGCAACTGAACGCTCCATGGAAGCGCCCGCACACTGCCACAAGAAACCAATCCCACAAGCTGAAGTGAGCCACGCTCAAATTGAGAGGTCAGTGATTTGCACGAAATGAAGTACGACTCGCAGAGCCATTAAAACCGCGACCTAAAAAGTAAAGGCCTGATTTGGACGCGAATTCAATTTCGACCCGTTTTGGATGTCCACGATGCTTTCAGTATTATACTTTATGTCTTGGACGTGGTAACAGGAATCGATGTACAGTTGCTAACTAACTTAATAAAACGATTGTAGAATTTTACAGCGCTCTAAATATTACCATAGCATTTTTTGATGTCGAGTCTCTTTGAAATAATATTCCGAGTAATAAAACTGTCAAAACTGGTATTTGTTCTCTATTCGTAGGAAGACGCTGAAACTGCAGTTGTGAATACTAAACAGGAGAAATATTTGTCGACTCTTCTCTCATACAATGCTCACACAAATTTGGAGATACGGCGCATTTTTAAGAAGAAACTCCCACTCGTCCATTATGGATTTTCTTTATATAGAACAAATGTACATGAGTGTATTCAAGTGCAATCAGGTTCTGAAATAAATTTTGACGTTCAACGTTTGGTTAAAAAGAGTTTAAAAATTATGAAACACAGATGCTGGTTGGCGAACAAGTCCATGAGGTTACTAAATTTGTGTTATATTTCTACGATTACTGAAGCCAATTTCGGGAACGTCAATGAAAGCTCGGTGGAATTTTTTTTTGGTTCTTTAGTTCATCATTGTCATTTGCATTTACGCATCTGCCATGGTAACACATATGTAAGTGTATCGGCAAAAGTAGGGTCCAAGAGTAGACCTACTTCTAGGCCGCTCGTTTGTTCGTATGATTTCTCCGCAAAAATGACTAACAAATTACTAAAAAATTTCACAGAACGTACAGCAAAATGATACGGCAAATCTGCTATATAAGAAGCGGTAAATGTACAGTAAGCCCCGAATTTTTGGATATGATGGGAAAGAATACTCAGACTTCCACATGGAAGAATGTGAAGGAATATTTCCGGAAAATTTTTAGACAGCTGAAATACGACTCTGGTCCTAGTAAGCTGAACGGAACTTGAACAGGATGTCAGGCAAAGGAGCTTACTGTCGGGGCAGAGAAACAAGGAGCAGCATAGCTGGGCCACGGCGACACAAGAATTAATTTCGGTACGACCAGTACGTCAAAAGACAAATATAATTTCATACAATTCGGTAAAACAATGACTCCGGCCAGTTGTTGACATTCTTTACACACTGCAAAAAGCATTGCTTGAAATTCTGATCAAGCCGCCCTGGCTTATCCAGCGCTACTCAGAGCTTTGGTGAAGCTTTGTCTAAAGTTTTGCATTGAGGAGCGTTCGAATTTGACACAAGCAGGAGGTTGGGAAATCTCTTTTCAAAGTATTCCTTCAGGGACAACTGCTCCAGGACGAGGTTTATTCACGAAATATCCTATCAAAAAAGGCGTTTATACGCTTTTATGGATTTGTTGTATTCCGTGGAACGAAATGCTGTCAATAACTTCGAAATAACAAACAAGCACTGTCATTAACATTGGAATGGCAACCCTAAATCTAAGGCTAGGTAATGGAGAGACTCTAGTTTTAAGTCCCCAGGAAAAATAAAAGAAAGTTGAACTACGGGGTATGAGACACCCGAGGTTACTATTTCAGGGTTAAAGTATCTGTAAATAGTTCTTTAATGAACATTAAATTGTAAGTTTATGAGAGTATTAAGGATGACAGTCTGTTTCACAAGCATGTCAACATTTTGTTGAAGACGAAATAAAGAAAACCTTAATTAGACCTCTCTCTCTCTCTCTCATCGCATACAAATCTTTGAAACGATTTGACGATATTTGTAATACAGACGACGAATGAAATTATTGTTATTTTTATTCCACTCGCCTCTCGAACCTCAAGTTTGTGTCTGTTGCGCAGAGACAAGCTGAAAAAGTAATGCATAAAAGGCATAAATACTGACAAGAAAAGTAGAAGAAATGCGTAAGTAATGCCACTAATGTCATAGATCCGTTTTCTTGAAAATCTAACACAAAAATTCATATAATTTACTGAGATGTAGGAAAGAAATCTAAGGATGAAATCTAGAAGCAAGTTTCTTGCATTGACTCAATAAAAGTTTACACAAGCAAGCATGCAGATTCCAACGTTTTCTCCCCCAAGAATCAGTAGGAACTTCACCAAGTAAAATTCCAGTGCTTCCAAGTACAAAATACGATAATGACATGAATTTGATGCACAGTAGGTCACCACAGCACATGTTCAGTAAATTTCAACAATTCAAAAGTCGACCCCGTTATGCTATGTACGTACCTGTATTCCGTAAGCGATACTTCAACTAACGAATAATAGAATCTCATACTCTAAATTATGACCCCAAGGCTGATATATTATAATTAACTTCCATAAAAATCTGAATCATATAAATAACGACCGGTGATACTTGACAACGAAATCGACTGATATTGCATGTAGGCCACACTCTACTCAGGAATTCCACTTTTCAGGGCTTGTACGCGTGTGGTACACAATGAAAACTGTCAAAAGCTTATACGCAGTGTTTTGAGTGCTGTTTCCTAGCTAACACTCGCTGCCGTAGTGGTATCAATCTGACGCAGTAGTGATCTTACTATAGGTCTTCGACTTGTCCTGCCCTGCTTAATTAACACGTCTCCTACTGGGGTGCCTGTGCGTGATTGATGTCTGACATCCACGGATCTTGGTAGAAACAGAAACAGAAAAAATAAACCCCTTGGCCCGGTTCTCCTCCCTTATTCTATTCTATTCTATGTTTGATGTTATCGTACAGTATACACAGTCGTGAGTAGCAGTGTAGACAGCATGCTAATAGAACAGCTCTTAGTATAACAGTTACGCGGGTCTATTGACACGGTCTCAGAGCACCATAGGCTTCAACTTCGGCTGCGTCGAAGAGTGCAATTACCCATTTACTACCCTGTTAATATTTTTGAAACGTTCTACCAATAGAAAAACTTGAAAAGCGGATACGAGTCATTAGCATGATTTAAAGATTACGTAGAAAAAGTACCCTTAGAGGAACTTGACAGCGAATGAGAGTACAGAGCATTATTTGAAAATTTCTCAGAAAAAGCAATGATTTATTCTTCAGGAGAACTTTGGTGCGTACATAAATATTACAAGCATATACATCATGCTGGTAGCGTATCACATCTAGTCATAAATTGGAAAAGCTGGGGGAAATGTTTGATTCTCAATATATTGTTCGTAACTTTTACATGAAACGCTAGATAGTTTTCACAACCTCAAATGAATGATCACGTATGATGACACTACCATTCTTCGCGGGATAAAATAATAGGAAATAATTATTTAAGAAAGCAACAAAGAATGAATTATTGAATACTATATGGGTAATTACTCATAAGCTTATCGAAAAATAAATGTCTCATCAGAAATACTGCGGCAGTAAAAGCACGTTATAGAAGTGCACTTTCCTACCACACGATTTAAAAATGAAATTAGATGACAAGATTAACGGTATTCTTATTTTTTTTTTTGGATATCGGTACAGCGATACCTAAACTACTTGAAGCAACACCTTACATGGTATTTCTAGATAACAAAACCAGTTTTGGACCATTTTAATCCGCCAATTTTTAAAATTTTGTTTCTCTTTATCATATACTGCAAATAACGTTTTTCATCCAGTGCGAAAAAAGCATCATTTCCTATAATGATTGTCGTATAAATCGCCTGTTTCAAAATAAATTGAAATTGATGTGAAATCTCAGTTTGGAGCGGGCTTTCGAGAGAACGAAGTTGATTCATCCTATAATGATCCTAAAGAAGTCTACTTAAGGCTTACGAAAGTGTGGTGCACTTTGGCGAAAAACTTTTATATTCTTATAAAGTTTAGCAGATTCTAAGCAGCTTATCTGAAAGGAGAAGTATTTTGAGAAGACACCTCGAGTGGAGCGGTGGGCAAAGGTAAAGATAAGAAGATTCCGCGTCTCGTGCGCTATCGTAAGGAAATGACCTTTGCGTTTGGGGTAGAAAGAAGCACAGCTTAGGTGAGGGCAAATAGCGAACAGATGACTCGCACCACACCCACGCCCGGCAAGGAAATGACGGCTGTACTGCCAGGAAATGAGACGTTAACGCACCTAGCAAGGCTGTCAGCAGACAACTCCCAACGCACAGAGTGCCACATCACGATCCTCAAGTATTACGGGGTTTATATCACATGCTACATGAGAAATAAATAATAACAAGGTAAAAATACCCGAGAGTTACACTAATCTCTTTTAAAAAGCACGCGCAAAACCAAAACGGCTGAATGAGTTAATACATAGAAGCAAGAACTACAGCTAACATAACGCTAGACTTTAATGCAGTATGATTGATGTTCAGCTTAAACTTCGCCACAAGAAAAATTCTCCTTAAGATACAAGTCAAGTTAAACGTACAGAGTCCAAATTCAGTGAGTGGAAGCGCTCGAGTCATGCAAAGACCTCCGAGAAAAAAAGAGGGGCACTCTTGCTGTCATCAAAAGGTTCCATCCGGGGAAGCAAAACCGTTTCCAAAACGTTTCTTGATAAAAGCAGAACTCTCAGCCTAAAAGGCGTCATTTAATAGCATCATTCTTCAAATAGTCTGTAAAAACAATGAATTAAATAGCTCGGCAATCTTGAAAATTCGGGCACAGTTTTCACCGAATCATGAAAGCGGATGACAAAATAGCGCTTAGAACTTTGACGCAGAGCGGCCCTGCATAAACGCGAGGCAAAATTAAGCTCAGTCTTTGCTTGAGGCCTGAAAACGAGGCACTGCGGTATGCCCACTTGAGCTTCCATTAAAGCTGCGGAAAACATTCACGGCAACTGAACCTAAAACGCATCGCACTTTGAGGTCTACGCCCCCGTCTCGGTAATGAAGAGGAAATGAAGAGTATTCGAGGAGCACCAAAAATAGACAGGAGCAAGAACACAATATGGCGATGGAGGGTACACTCATGGATTACAGACGAGAGTAAATCAGGACGCACAAAGCTGATGGGCTCTCTTTGCAAGTCTGATTGGGAATCTCTCTAGCATATGAAAGGGAGTTCATCTACGGGATGGAAAAATCGTCAGATGTCAGTTTCAGAAGCTGCAACAATGTAAATAAGAACGACTGAAACTTGAGCGTGCAGCTGGAAGGCAAGTAAAATCTATTCTATTTTTGAAGAAACAAGTTTCAGTTGACATAGAAACGTCTCGAGGGCGACCTGTCATTTCCAGCCAGTAAAGAGAGCTGCAAAACAGTTTGACATGAAATTATTCAAGAACTTTAGAGCTTCGCATATCTAATTATATCAGCAGCAGTAGAAGTAGCAGTGGCCGGGGCGGTGGCAGTGGTGCTTTTGGTGGAGGTGGCATAGATTGCAGCGCTTCAGCGACTCGGACACCGAAAGATAAAAGGACATTTAATATAGACTGGAAAACGAGGAAACTGTGCTCTAGGTGTGTTCCTATATAGGATCTCCCTCGCAGGACAAGGGCTAAGAAGACAGAGAAAGAAAATAAAATAAGAGATAGCGAAGAAGGTGTGAAAATCGAAGGAAATAAATGGGCACGAAAGACAGAAGTCTTGAAGGCCTGTTTATAGCTAACGGTAGCCTAACAGAGCTCTCATCAGGCCGTCAGTCCCCTTGGTATACGATGGACAAACATAGCTAATATAACCCTATTGTCCATCCTATGCTTCTTGAGAGCTAACTATGCACAGAAATTAAAATATTAAAGAAGACTAGTCTCCAATACTGGAGCGTTAACTACCCATATAAACTAAAATATTAAAGAAGACTAGTCTCTAAAACTGGAGGGTTAACTACCCATAAAAATTAAAATATTAAAGAAGACTAGTCTTTAAAACTGGAGGGTTAACTACCCATAGAAACTAAAATATTAAAGAAGACTAGTCTCCAAAATTGGAGGGTTAACTATACATAAAAACTAAAATATTAACGAGTTGTCTCCAAAACTTGAGGGGTAACTATGCACAGTAACTTAAATATCAAAGAAGACTAGTCTCCAAAACTTCTAGACAAGCTTTCAAGCGCCTTCAACAGCTTTCGGTAGTGAGTACCATAAAGTTATTTCTAACAGCGGTAGAAGTTACGGAACAATATAAAGTTTTCACAAATGGTTCCCGGCTTCACTCGCAACAAGTCTAGCGACGGGTTCATTCTGTTTCGTATTCATTCTTTCGTAAGGTTTAATATGAAGTCCAATTATGTACAAGTATTCGAATATCACGTGCCACAAAAGTTGCACTGTGATTGGAATAGTTTGACTTAAGCGATTGGGCTTACTGGTCATTTGCTATTAGCTGAGACTGAAGTTTGCACAAAAATGCAAAATTTTCGAATTCGTGCATTAGTGAAAGAAAAAGTATTTGAACTTCAAAAGACCAATGCTGTTCATACGTTATGAGCACTCATTTTAATAATTTACAACTGAGCGGCAGAGAATGCTTTGAGAACTACAACCAAGTAACAAAACATTTCAGTAATGAAAGACGCTGCTAGTGAACATCATGCATTTAGCTACGGACTTCCATATCAAGACACGTTCTCTTGCAAACGTCTTCAAAAAATTTCTATTTGGTTTCAAGCTTGACCACGAATTGTTAACTGAAGTGCAGAAACTTGGGCAGAATATTTGTCAACCCGTCCGGTTTTGCGTTCCGCTTACAAACAAGGCATTGTAATGACAGTTATACAAAATGAAATGGGCATGGTGTTATTGATTAGTTTTTATGAAGCAAAAATTAAAAAAATGGTGCACCCAAACACAACGCAACCGAGTGAAACTGTACCAAGATCGAGGTCTCTTCCGCTGAACAGCATTCGCAAAACACATAGGTTTAGTATAGGCCTAAATCTAATAGTAACGATCGATTCACTTATGTTTTCAACCAACAAATTTTTTTTCGTGAATCAAAAGAACGAAAAAAAATAATGAAATAGCCCTTTATATTGTAATATTAGGGACTATTTTCATTAGTTTCTCGAAGCATTTCTTGATGGCTCCAATGTCTGTATCAACAGGAGGCAGCGTAACATGCACACATCGCTGCTGAAGTAGCCGATCGATAATAAGAACCTTGATGAGTAATTAAAATAATCACGTGCTTTAGGAGAGATGCATCCGAGACCGGAGCGTTGCGTCCGGAGATGAACAGGTACTCACCTGGAAGAAAGAAATATCTTACATTAAAATATTATGTAGCAAATCCTTCTGTTTCATTGAAACATTATACACTTATATTTTAATTGGTGTTTACTTGTTACGATTTTAAGCAGCTTAATTGCCCCGAAACTATGAAATAAATTAATATTTAGCTAATTCAATACATAGAAATACCCATTACCTCAGTAAATAGTACACACGATAATTCTACGCATAATTATCTCCTTTTAGTTATTGCACATTCTAAGCTAAGCTGGTTGGAGTCAACCTTTTAAACTTAGCCTAACGAAACGTCACGTGATGTACAGTATAATATATATTCAAACAGACACAATACTTATTGCAAGCTAATCGCTACTTAGGGCAATTTCTTTTCCCTTCATCAGCGGAGAGACTTCCACCTGTAAGTGAACCAATGCAAGGAAACAAAAATTTTATTTGCACAAGGAAACTTTAATAAAGGCGAAAAAACAGAAAAGACAAGAGAAAATTTTTACTGGGATTTTGAAAAATATCCTCGTATTTGAATTCCTACCGTGGTTAAAACGTTACTTGTTTGTATAAGCTAGCATCGCAATGAAGAAACTTCCCCACGCAATCAAGCGTTAAGTTATTTATTCCGTTTGAATCAATTCGTTATTTCACAGCGAAGTTGACACACATGCTAGCTTCTTTTTAGAACTGCTGAACTTTTAAGGTAGCACGGCTGACCTCAGTAGAGTGCAGATCAGTAAAGACACCGGTATCATGACTACAGCTTTAGCCTTCGCGACTGACGCTCTCCCTCACCACCATAACTCTTGATCACTGACGTCTCCAAAAAAGGAGGATGAAAATTCTTGATTGCAAAAGAATAGTCAATCAAAAATGGCAGCGCGCCTGGCACCAGAAAAAGCAAACCCCTAGAACAGAGTGAACACCGAAATACTTCAAAATACGATATATCTTGCTTGGAGGTGGATAAATAATTTTTAACAATCAACCGTAGGGCTATGAGATGTGCGCCTTTAAAGCGCTTCAGTAAAATCAAAGCTTAAGGTCATATCCCTCATATATATACATGCGCATCCATCCATGTGAAAGCAAGGTAGGCAGCACGAGAAAGTAAGTACATTCTAGAATAGGGTTCGAGAAGCGGCCCAAATTGCAGGCACCAACTAGCGCTTGCTAAATTTGCAGCTCTCGCCCTGATAAACGCCTGCCTGGCTCAGACAAGGGCAGAGGCGCACAGAATGACGGAGCACCTGCGCGCATGAGGGTGCTGATGCCCTCTCCTATACTCAGAGGGGCCATCACATGTTCAGGGCGAGGCGCTGTGCAGGGGAAAGCTGTGAAAATGTGTAACTTCGGTGCTTAGGGGAAGAACGAAGAATTTATGGAGGAATTTGGGCGAAATTATTGATATCTAGTTTTTGAGGAGGCTCGATGAAACATGTACATATTAACGGGATCAAAAGCTGTAACAATTGAAAAGGTTGACATTATATTGGAAAAGACAAGAGCATAAATACCGCTTTTCAGTAGTGGCATATCAGGCATCGAACCACGAAACAATCCTATAAAATTCAATTCAAATCTATTCACAACAACTTTGAGCATTACAACATGCACCTCTTATAAGCGTTTGTCTTTCAGTATGAACAAAATCCAATTTGATAAGGCCTGCAAATAGCCCATCACACGAACTGGCTTCAATAACGCACAGCTGTGGTCATCCTGGCGCTTAATGCATTGGGCCCCGGAATTTTGTTAGATAAATTTTGCATGTTTCTGATATTAGGCCTGTAATTTCCCATACAATGCAAAAAATTTAATATGTCAGCATTTATAAAATGTAAAGGTGCATTAGAGTAGTTAAAACAAACAGAACGTGAATATTTTCTTTAAATATGAAGTGAAACATTACAAACGTTCCATTTATGGGACGAGTAATGGGTTACGAACCATCTGAACAAAGATGGAAGCATATAATAGCAGTCCCTCTAATTCCAAAGACGAATGGAATAAAGCTCCGATTTTATTCCATCAAAACAATCAAATGGTCATAACATACACTTGAATGAAACTCAACTGTAAAGATTTTCGAACATTTCCGAATAGCTTTCGCAAGCCGAAGCTCGTTATGTCATTTCAAGTCTGTAAGCAGAACCTGTTTAGTTTAGTGAAAACAGACTGAGAGCGGCGATGTGGCGGTGTGGTAGAGAAGGTTCCTCTCACAGAAGAGCACCACATCGAAAGACGCTTAGCTGCGCCGTGCGGTGTCTTCGTGGCAGAACAAGGGAGTCGCAGGCCAACGACGTCAGTGCTCCGACCGTAACTGCTACCTTCATCTCGTCTCCGAGACCAATATTTCTAGTGGCAGAATATCGGCGAGACATTTTCGGACTGTTTCTTTCTTCGCTCCATCGGTGCTTTGAACAAGAATTTGGAGCTCAAGTGAAAAAAAATGGCATCAGTTGAAATCCAAGGGCCGTCTCGAGCGGAAAATCTGAAAGCGATGCAACATTCCGGCGCAGATTGGAAGAGGCCGATCGCGAGCTGCTGCTTCACATAGGATGTTCAAGCTGTTTCCATAGCAATCAATGAGCGTAGCCGCACAGCCAGGGAAGGGCGACTTGAAAGCAATATCGCGCACAGAATCGTAAAGAACTGAACGCAAGAAGTTTCGATAGAGACAATAAAAAGACGCAGTCTTTCCGAATATGCTGGCCAAGGGCGGAGTTATTCGTGGCTTGAATGCTCCATGGACGCAAATAAAAAAGGCTTTATAGCTATACCGCAGGAAAAAGAATATCACTTCTAGTATCTCTACAGAATTGGTCCAAGATACGGTCACAACTTCAGAAGTAGGACGAGTGCAACATTTCAACAGACTAATTTAATATTGTGCAAGTAGATCAGAAATTAATTAGAATGATTTCGACTTTGCGTCAAAAGTACGGTGAAGTACGGCTCTTGATTTTTATTACATTACTCATGTGAACTAAACGTTCAAGAAGTGCAAAAACATTTTACAGGCATGACCGCTGCAGGACGCCCTGACGAGGTCAGTGACATTTCACCACTGCGCTCTCAACAATCTCCAAGGTTCGCTTCTACAAATAACACGCAGAATCTAGCATATAAGACTGAGGCTACAGTATTTATCTTTCATTTTTGCACCTTCTCAGCTCACGATAAATTCAAAATCCACAAAACGAAAATAACTTTTTTTTATGTTCTCAACCATCTTCAGCGGCCAGTGCAGCTCACATTCTTTGCAAGAAAATTAACTCACGATTCAGTAAAACATAAGTGCGCGCCTGGGAACTGCTTAATTAAAACGCACCCAAACAGCTGAGGTGTGTGCAAGGAAATTTATGGGATGGACATAACAAAAGAAGACATAGTGTATATACATAGTGCATAAAAGACTAGGCATGCGAGTTAATCTGTTGTGCACCATGAAGCCACGGAAATTACATACAAATACATGACATTTCTTTTAAAATAAGAAAAAATTCAGGAAGAAAAATACATTCATATCGTAATATTGTCTTTTTTTTAGTTTAGCTCCAGACACGGCATGTACGGATGAATTTAAGTTAAGCGTTGAAGAAAATAAAAATGGAACGATATAAATTTTGAGCAGGTTTTGCCCGAACACACGAGAAGGACCGCGATGCTCGAATCGTTGTAGGCCTTCTAATTACGACTGCATTTAGAATTTGATACCAATCCGAATACTTCAGCATCAAAGTTATCGATAACTTATCGATAATTATCGTTCAGATTTAAAAGCTATGCTGTTCAGAGCTAATATCAATTATAGAAATTTAGCACTGTCGCAATCATGTGCTGTGTGTGAACGAGAATATTTGAAGCAGGAATAGAAATCTGTACTTTGTAAACGGTTAAACTACTGAAACCATTATTTGAGCAGTATCACCATTATTTAATTAGGTGATACTATAAATAGTCAAGCTTTTAAGGTCTCCCAGTGTTATTAGGTTATAATCTAATACATTAGGAGGCCTTATAAGCAAGACGATATAAAACAGCCCCCTCCCCCCTCCCACGCGCACACTGCATAGCCGGTTGCAATTTGCAGCTTTCGTAATCATTATAAACGTTAAAATTTTTACCGAGTACTTCAGATTTATCCTGAGTTAACAATACGTATTCATTAAGAGTTATCGATGGACCAGCGCATCACGAGGACAATGTCGAGAAAAATTTCATAATGCATTACAGAAATAAAAATGTGTGTCATTTTTGTAGCGCAGCCTAACATACAACAGTGAATGAGATGCAAAATACAGGAAAACAAGAGTCCCTATCGCTAGGAAAAGGGAACAGCAAAGCAAAAGTCTACCCTCACTGAGAGAAAACTTTGATGTTCATTCCTTCCTTCAGTCCGTATTCACTCAACATTTCCATCTTCCAGGCGCTGCTGCAGGCATAACGCATAAATCTATTGTGAAATAGAACCAGTCCCTCATGATACATAAGCCTTCAACTGGTCTTAGAGTAAATCCTTCCCTCGCATAAACGGCTGTTTTTCCAAGTGAATAGTTTCAACTTACAGCACACTTTTTAGCAAAGGTAATGAAATCTTGTTTTCTTCCATTCAAGGTTAAAATTTAAATTATACTATTGCACTATTACAATAAGAACAAATTACCAATAGTTTGAACTAGATTCATGAAATACTTCATCTCACTGTAGGCCAATCCCGTGCCCCTCTCACCCAATCCCAGTAGGTGAAGTCGTCCCACTGTCATCCAGTTGGGGCACTCATCCACACTCGGCCAAACTTTAAACACTTTCGCTCATTTTGGCTCTCGACCGTCGCCATCGTGCGAGTTTTTCGGGTCTGAGGAGGTACTGCGGCGCACTTAGTTTTTACCGCAGCCGTGCGAGTGAAGTTCTTCTAAAGAATGGACGCAAAAAGCGGTTCCTAAATGGAAATTAGCACGATTGTGAGCGCGCGTTAAAATAAGAGCGCGACCAACCACGCAGCGTTCACCAAGGCAGAGCGGCTTCTTCGAGGCGATGATGGACTTGAGAGGAAATTATTTATGAGCTCCTACCAGCACTCGGTAGAGAACTCTCCTTTTCAGGCTGAGAAATAAATGTAAAATTACAGGAAAAATGAGTTGGATGCTGTTCAGTTACAAATGAGATGGACGGCTATCGACCAGAGAAATGGATTAATAGACATATTTGTGGTTAAAGTTGTGAGAGCAAAGACTCTGATACGACTAGTATAAAAGCTAGTTGATCTGAAAGCACTGGGAGTCGAGTAAAAAATTGATGGAAAACGACAGCGTTGAAACATGAAAAATGAAATTACATGAAGCACCTCTATAAAATTGTCAGAAAAACTGATGCGCTCACACAGGAAACTCTCTCACTCCCGGAGCTGTAATTTAAACTAAAAAATTTAAGAAATATTCATAAGTCATATATAAAATGCTAAGCATTATTGGGTATGTGAAAATTTTTTAAGGGATCCTAATATATTTCTCTATGAAAACAATACTTTTGTTTCATCACACTTCTTACTGCACATATGGCTGTTAAACACGGGCAAAAACTAAAAGCAGTGAGTTAGTTTCGGAGTCAATTCCGATCAAAAAACATTTAAAGATTACCTATGCATCAAAATTAGCCCAAATTCCGCAAGAAAAAGACGTTATAAATCATTGAAGAGCCCTTTCCTCTTACGGCAGCCAGCCTCCACATTAATAGCTCGCACAGAAAAGTCGAGCAGGTAATCTGGCTGAGCGCTGTTTAGAGCTCGGTAAGAAATTGTTTTAGCTAATTAAATGAACGAATCTGAGGTTCCCAGGAGAGGTGCATGCCTCTCTTGAGACCTCAAGCGCTTGGTAAAGCTTTACCAGCCAGAAAATGACAAATGAAATCAAATTAAGGCTTCCGCTCTGCAAACTTTTTCGAGTCGACGATAAAATTTTGCTCAAAGACCGAGGCGAGTTCAAAGCGGCCTACAGGCGCACCAGTTACAGTAAACAGCCGGCTTAGGAACAGATGTTGAAGGGGGGAGGGAACACAGGCTCCAAGCGAGAGGGCGAGGGTGAACGTTCAGCTGCATTAGTGGTTGTTGTGTCGGTAGGGGCAGTGGAAAATGGAGGGATTTTCTCCTGTAATTTCCAGGTTATCGTTGTTCTGACTTTGTTTGATGGTAGTAAAAGCTGAGATGCTATGTGTTACTCGGTACGTCGTGTCTTGGGAGGAGACTAAGGCAGAGGCAATAGATTGAATATCAAATGGTAGAGAACTAATTACTAAAATAGAAAGAGGGAGATTAAACAGTAACCAGATTTTCTGTCACCTGGAAGCCGACTTACGTAGACAAAGTGATGGCAGCTTTGCTGTTGCAAAACGACCAAGCAATTTCGTTAAAACAAACTGAGGACGCGTCTAATACAAGAACGCTACAACAAACAATCACAGAAAAAGAAAATGCGAATAAGCAGACGCACAATAAAAGCTGAAGCACATCACCGCACAGAAGTGCGTCTAATGGACATACATACATTAGAAAGAAAGCGAATTTTAGTTGAGGTTATAATCGGCGAGATGAGCGCTGGAGAGCGAAGGCGAGAGCGCGCGGCGCATATCAGGCGGCGGTTAATTAAAACTTCTCACCGCTGACGAAGCGCGGGGGAGCAGCGTCCGGCTAATGATGGATGACTTGCCCACCCATGATGGCTGACGGGGGCATATGAAGGGATACGAGCGCGGCATGCAATGTTTGCTCGTCGCTTGCGCGGCCGAGAGCGAGCAAATGGGTAAGACTTGCGTAAAATGATCGAGGAGAGTTTATAAAGCACGTCAGGGTAGAAGTCACATGCAGATTTAAATTACATTTCCAAGAAAGAGAAGCTTTGGACGTGGATCGAGTTTAAAACACAAACGTAATAAGGAAAGAAGGGTTAAAGAATAAGAGCTAAGAACACGAACTCACAGAAATGAAAGATGCCGAGAACGATGTAGAACAAACAATATAAGCCTTCAGAGATGTAATGAGAAAGGCGGACAACGGTAACAAAAAAGCGTGGATTTTGACTGGGTTGAAAAGACCAGAGAATTTCAATGGAATAAAAAAATACTCGAAATGGATTCTAGAATGTGTGAAAAGCAGAACGTGAAATGTAGGGCGGTCAGAATGCGAGACAATATGACGGAACTTGGCTGAATATTTTGAATAGCTGCTGAACGTGGCAAGGCCAGGATGTCTGGGAATGCATGCACTGAATACATTCGACAAAGGCAAAGTTAGTAATAAATACGATGTGAAGCGTCCCAGCAAAGGCGCTATAGAAGAAAGAAGCCTGGGATTTTTTCATCAGCAGTCTTACAACAAATGGCAGGATTTGACTCAGGAATGAATGTGAGGATTTGTTAGTGTTCCCTGGGTTGAGAATAATAAACTCAAAGACTTTTCCTGTGTATTATATCAATACGTACCTCAATTAAAATTTTTCTAACAAGGGGTAATTTTTTGTTTCTGAAAGATAGCAAATTTCTTTTGGGTTCGAACGCATTTACAGGCGTTAATTTGAAGTCAAAAACGGCACTCAGTGTCACATTTTCGGAAAAATATTTACGTATATTATTTTCTTACGTCTAACCCGAACACAAAGATGACCAGTACATGCTTTTCAAGCAAATGCGAGAAATTCACATTTGAATATTCAATTGCCGGATATTTAACTTGTCCATCAACTTTGGTCACTTTTGCTCAAGTTTTATTGACTCGGTGTACTCACTCAGCTCTCCCACTCGAGTAAGACTCATGAATAACCCAGAGAAGAAGCGCAATTCTCTCGTGCAATTGCTTCTGTGTAGTTTCAATGTTTTTCAGCCTTTGCGATAGTTCGTTAGGTTCAGAAGGACGGAGACGCCGTTGAGTGGGACTAAAGCAACCAATTAAAATGAATGTTGTCAACTAAACAGCGTGATTTAATTAATGAAGTTGTAGAAATAGTAGTTTTTTTTTCCTTCTAAGCTCATTTTTATTAACGTTCGATTATTTTATGGGTTCATCTTATGCGATTTGAAGAAAAGACTCAGAGAGCTGGAGAAGACATTATACATCAAGACTAATTAATGCATTGAGAAGAAACAAATATACTGCAGTTCTGGAAATTAAATGGTCAAGCCTAGATCAAACCTAAAAATTCAAAGGCCAATCTTTCAAAATATAAATTTAAACTACAAGCGATCCTTGAAACTTTTGTTAACATTTGACAAACTACGTAGACTTACGTCCGAAATGATCCATAATCCCGAATATTTTTGAATAAATTTTAATATTTCACTCAATATTTGGTTAATTTTAATATAAATAGAAAAAAACGAGTTTCATATTTATTCATACTCCCTGCAATAATGAATCGCAATACTTTTATTAACAATGATTTAATTTAAACATTTTTTATTCTTTATTTCAAGGTTTTTACAAATATGTACAGGAATATTGGCCCCCTTCTCCGTAGGGTATTTTCCAATTCATCAAGATTTCTTGGTTTCCGTGAGTTAACATTTATCTTTAAGTCTTCAAAAGCTATCGATTGGATTTACCTCGGGGCGTTGGGTTAACCCTTGTGAAACGCTAATATGAAAACCTTCCAACCGTTTCTTAACAGACTCGGTTGTATTTTTTTGATTATAGTGTTGAAAAATCCAATCAGGTCCAAGATGGAGCATTTTAGCTGACTGCTCTACGTTCTCATTTAAAATTTTAATGTACTGATCTTGCATCATGATCTCTTTCACCTTCACCAGCTTCCCACTTCCGTCGACTGGAAAGCAATCCCTAAACATTAAATTTCCCAGACTATGTTCCCAGACAGTTGGAACACTGTCTTATGGTTTGAAAGCTTTACTAATTTTTGGCCAAACAAAAGAAAGAACGCGATGACATAAAAACCTAATTCTTGTCACGTCCGACCGAATTACGGATGACCAGTAGCTTCGATCTTTATCCAGGTGAGCTTCCGCAAATCACAAACCAGCTTAAACAAGTCTACTCCGTTCCGCTCGGTAGGAGTGATTTTTGGGGGGCTTGTAACTCCGGAGTCCCACTTCCTTTATTATTTTCTGAAGTGTCGATGTTGAAACTTTTACGCCAGAGTTGCTTACATTATTCAGGGTTGAGTTACTTGTGGTTCTCGTATTATTATGACATTCACGCATTCTTCGTGTTCAGTCTTGATGAAAGTTTTTATCTCTTACCCAACCTTTCACGGTTTATGATAGTGTGAAACTTTTTACATTTTTTCATAATGCTTTGAATTGCTAAATTTTTCGAAAATATACAAGAGTATGAATAATTTCGGCCGCAAGTCCTGATCAGCTGACGAAAGAAGGCTAGCCGAGTTACATTAAAATAATATAGTGTAACTGCACAAAATATATTAAAACTCAAACGCTATCAAATTTAGAGAAATATGACTCATGACATAATTATTATTTTTATTAGTTCGTTTAAAGCTCCCTCGCCACACCAAAGGCGATCTCAGGAGAGCGGCAAGAAGGGACCATTTAGTACGAACTTTAGAAAACGTGGAATCTATGCAAAGGTGTGTTCTCACACAAGATTACCTGCAAATAGAAACAGTAAATTAAGAAAAAAGAAGAAGAAAAGACAAATACGAGATAGCGAATAATGTATGAAAATTGAAAGAAGCAAAAGGTGCACGAAAGATAGAAGTCCCGAAGGCCTCACTACAGTTAAGGTAACCTAACCATTCTCCTATTCACCCGTTCTCCCATAAAATAGGACATACAAACCTAACTAATCTAACTTTATTACTAAATCATGACATTATCGAATTAGAGCAAAATATTGAAGTCCTACGACCTAATAAATGATTTGCATACAATTGAAAGTGTGTTACTTAGAAATACTTAGCGCATACAGAATTGACCAAAATAGCACAGAGCTTAACCCTGGAATGGTAACCTCGAGTTTCTCACACCTCGTAGTTTGCCTTCCTTTTTTTTCCTTTGCATTCAAGACGATGAGTCTTCCCTTTACGTAACCTTAGATTTAGGGTTATCATTCCTGGGTTAAAGAACAAACCTTAAAAGTGTCGTCACCATAAACATGAAGATATTTGTAACTACGTTAACCTAAGAGCTCGCCACAAGACATGCTGCACCTCAGTAGTTAGCATTCAGTTCGTGCCCCGTCCTGAGCCCCACTTGTGTACCGTCTTTTAAAATGTCGGGTTTAACATTTCTTTCTTAAGAGAATCCCTCCGCCCGAAGAATTGAACCCGGGACCTCATAATTTAATGGGAAGCACATTATCACTTGCGCTTTGGAGATCCTATAATATATACAACCAATCCCGCTCCACTCGTAATGCTAGCGACGCCACTCAGCGTCGGATAATTACTTAGACGTGCCGTGTCCACGCCGCATGGATATCGGTATACCAGTCTCAATGATAAAATTAATCAATACATTCTACGAAAACGATTTGATGGAAGTGCTGTAACAGAGACTGGCTATCCAGCAAGCGGGAGTAGATTGTCAAATTACGTGGACGAAGGAAATAAAGTGACAGCAATGGACAAAGACGCAACCATCATATATGAAAATTCTACGGATGTCATGTATGATGGTTGTCTGAAATTTTTGAGCCACATATATGACTCTACGTGAATATACGCTAGAAGCTCGTCAACCCTTTACTGCCCCACGTATTGAATGTGGCACACTCATTATAATTACTTTTACATAGGTTACATATTTGTTTAAACAAAATTAAACCTACCAACAGGAACTATAGTTTTGAAGATTGGGTTTGTTTTCCGCCTAACGTAGCATTAAGGAGCCACAAAAAAATATGTATAACGTGGAAAAAATGTTAGCCAACGGAAAATAATTACGACAATAAAGGGTCAATGGGCTCAAGTTAAATAAAACACGGAAAATGGGGCGTGGAAATTCTAGAGACAGATGAAATTTATTTTTTAAACCTCAAATGTTGTGCTGAAGGAATTATTAATAATCGTACGCGGGCTTCGACAAAATGACAGGATTTACTCTAGCTTATCCTTAAAATTAATGCATTTTTTCAGTGAAGCTGTTTCACATCGCGTCCTTCGAAGTCAACTATTCATACAAAAATCAATGTTAACCAAAATACCGTCATATTTTATTCTATTAAATTTATCTTTCTTTAGATGACATTAATTTCCAATACGATATTCAGCATCCTATTCACGACACAGCCGCACATCAGCGCCGCTTGCAGAAATGCTCTCCATGGTGGCAGGTGAAAAATGATAAGAGACAAAAAACTTATGCATATATAAATACATGACGGCTATTACTTCAATACCGGGGATTGAGAGAGCAATGAACTTTTCAGCAGATATTTCAGGGAAGACATACGTAAATGGAAAGAACAAACCATTGTCAGGATTGATGTCAATAGAGGGCAGAACTACCTTCAATGGGTTACATCGCTGTGAGACAGCACTACCGTCACTCCATTCGTAACGGTCATTAGGAGTGAAGAAATGTATTAACGTGATGTGAGAAGTGAATCATTTCTATCTGACTGAGCATATTACTTCACGAACGTTTTACAATGAACTATAGAATACAGTTACTTCAGAATACTTCAACCTCACCGTGAGAAAAAAAGTCTACGTACTTTGAATCAGTAACTCAATGAACTCAATAAAACACTAAAAATCACAAAAGTCTACGGTTTTTAGACCTGACATTCAATTATCTAGCTACATAGCACCGGGCAAATTGTCCGAGCACAAATGAAGCAATATCGTAATTCAACACGCGATGAAAATACAAAAACAAATTGAGAGCGGGACGAACTAGTCCAAATATTTTCCAGCGCTTTACAAACTAGAAATTTTCAACAGGAAAATAAGAAAAATTGCATTGCACACGGCGGTATCGCTCAAAGAGCACAAAGGCGCCAGGCTCGTATCTCACCGAGTGAAGTCGTTAGACGCCCCAGGCTTCGGGCAAAAGAACTAGCGAAGATTTCATGACGTTACGAGTGGATTTTTTCCTAAATGTACGAAAAGATGTCAATAACAAAAAATATGTATAGGTCTTACTACGAGTGTTACCATTTTAATAGACGATTCACAATGAAGATTTTCTCTTCATTAATCAACTCCGTATACAATAAATATTTACAGCCCATTAAACCTCGTTCAGAATAGATAAAATTTTTCAGCCTTTAGAGGAAAATAAAAAAATTACTACAAATAATTCGATTCCGAACAAGCCTTCATATAAACTTATCGATGAACTTTCTTTTGCTAAAAAAGCATCCATCATTATTGCATGCACCGCATAACTGGGATAATCACAGAGAAAAATCGGACCTATATAAGAAGCATCTAGCTTCAGCTGGCAGAAAGTAGCGTCAGCGTCACACAAACACCCAAATAAGAAGAAATAAAAACGGAAACAAAGATGCTCCAAAATTTACGAAATGGTTGTAGGTAGTATATAGAGCAAGGTAGGAGCACCTTAAGGGGGACAAATTTTCCAAAGCAGGAGTAGGTGGCAACAGAACATTTTTACCGCATCGCATGACAGTGTCCATGACAAGGCGGAAATTTCATCACTCGAAACTTACAATACTTACCGAGACAGTCCAGGACACAGTACTCGCATACACATAAGATCACGAACAGTTTAGTGTGAAACTAATTCGCAAAATGGACTTGCTTACACTCTGACATGGATAAAATACCAAGAATTTAACAATCGTTTTTTTCACAGTTAGGAAGAATACACGGAACAATGGTATTTATTCAAGTAACACCACAAAAATCAACAGTAATATAGCTTGCCAGAGACTGAAAAGGCAGCGCGAGCATTTCAGAAAAAAAATTACATGAAATGAAAAAAATAGAAACAATGAGACTCAAGTTAGACGGGCAAATAAAAGTTACACTCACATAAGAGAGAAAAATGAGGGCAAGAATTGAGAATATGATCCGAAAAATCATCATTATCACTGCTGTTTTGAGAGACTTTACCCTTACCGGTAACGGCGGCACTCTGATCAGTGAAAACTATTTTGCAGCGATAAACCGAACAGAAAACAACACAAGAAATGATGATCGATGAAGAGTTTTTTGAAATGATACGTCGGTCTCTCCCCCGCAAGGGAGGAAATCAGAAGTGGAACGCACTTGATTATAAAGCTCAATCGCACATTGGCTAGCAAATAGTTCCGCAACATTCCCTCCCAAGAGCTCAGAACAGTTTTATAAAAACGTCACGACTCCTGGAGGCGTACGGCAAGCCAGACATCCCCAGAAAACTCTCCCTCACGGAAATTTAAGAATCCTATATGTCCCTCAGGGGCTCTTAATCCCCAAGAAACGTCGAGGAGCGATCATTTTCAGCGCACATCGCAAGAGGCCAAACAACTAAATCCACGGCTGATTACTGAAACATTCGTAGCAGAACCTGCAGCGAATAATAAGAGATAGCACAAAAGAACGCTCATTCCTTGCTGTGCAGGCTGTCAAGGACATAATGAGCGAATTCAGTGCAGCGTTTAGTCTCATTCCATTTTCCCACCCAAAGCGCTCAATCACAATGCCCACCAAATACCTCCCTCAAGAGGCATAAACGCAGACATTAACGCGAAGACAATATTCATAGCAATCGTGTCACGACGTGAAAACACATCCATTTTTAAGACAGCCCGGGGCATTTAGTAATTTAGTAACGGGATAGGCGGGCAAGAACTGAGTTTGCCGAAGCAACTTTAAACGCTAGCGCCGAGCCAGGGCTTCTCGTTCAAATGAAAGGCAAACACAATTACCTGTAGTAAGGAAATTCGTGCTAAACTTTTCCAGTGTATTCTTTAACTTTTCTAAGGCATCACTTTAAGAGGTTTGAGTGTCAAATTAAGAAACATTTAAGTAGTACGAAGGTCATTACGTCAAATATACGGGAATGCAAATCTTGTTTTAAGATAAGTAACATGGTGCACACAGACTGGAAAGTACATATTCTTTAAGTGTTTTACTAAAACTCCAGCAGGAAAAATTCTGCACTTATATCGTACGAGTACACTAAATACAGTTTTCCCATTCATCAAATTCAAAGAAACTTTCTAACAATCATACAACATTTACCATGCCATTTAAAGCTCAAACTATAGAGAAGAAGAAATTAGACCCTCGAATATTTCCACGGAATATTTCAACAGGAATAAATTCAGCAGCCTACGCATTTTACAAGCAAGGCGCTGTCGATACGCCTGCAGCGTCTTTCTGTCTTGCCTTTGAAGACAGCCCCGAAATCTTGAGTCCTGAGCATGAAAGGAAATGGGCCCAGAGACGAAAAGGC
Source organism: Orchestia grillus (assembly GCA_014899125.1). Taxonomy (NCBI): domain Eukaryota; kingdom Metazoa; phylum Arthropoda; class Malacostraca; order Amphipoda; family Talitridae; genus Orchestia; species Orchestia grillus. Next base: position 44,377 of record VOMN01120474.1, read on the forward strand.
GAGGTGCACGCCCTAATGTTAAGCACGGTAGCTGGGGACCAAAGTCCAAATCCATGCTTAGAACAAGAAACATTAAGAGACATTTATTTACCACAAGTAATTTACATCGAATACAGGTTTACAATCAAATGAGGAATGACGAAGAACCGAGATCAGCACATATACCGCATGAGGGCCGAATAAGCTACAAGGCTTCTAGGGCAACCTATATAGAAATGAAGGCATACAATACATCAATGATTTATAACAACAAAAGGCTTAAGGTTACACTAGGCATGTAAGTTACAAGAACTGTATGAGTAGGTCAATATTAAATATTAGGGTCAAAAATGTGTTATGAATTTAGCAATTTGGCTAAAAGACTACATACATACACATATTTGAGTATATCTCTACATAGGTCCACGTTCACGAACGTATTTATACTCCTTAGAACTAAAGAAGTATTTTAAAGTTACAAGAATGATAGGAAGAACAAGAAGAATATATCAAATGAATCACTGCTTCCGTTTTTCTTTGGGGTATCAATTACAGAACATTTATTACTAAGCGGGGAAGCCGATCACGTAGGTAATGACGAATTTCGCACATCCCCATCGTATTCAACACGGTAAAACTTTTCCTACCACATATTTCAAGGCTACGGTACACCATGTCTGAAACACTCGAATTTGAATGAGTTAAATTGAAGGTCATCACTCTCGCGAATCCACAGCTTGAAATCGGAAGACCTAAACTCGCTCGTTCTTGACATTGAATATAAAATTTTAATTCCAGTGAGGTCGCAATTTGCATTTCATACCTACACATTCTCGAAGGCGGGCTTTAAGCAATCAAAACAAATTTCAAGAATATTTCACCCGCTTTGCAGGAATATCATCCCTGTAAAGGGAACAATCGAACCACATCCATTCAACTCTAACCACGAGACGGAATTAAGGGCATTAATTATTCTCCAAACAGGAATATTCAATTTATGCACGCCCGCCAGGGACCGGAAATTCAAAAGGGTACTTAGGCAAATTAAAGGTGTAGCGCACTTGAGGGCAACCAATGAACGACGAGTATTCCAGAAGAATTTTGGGTCGAGGTGCACGACAGATTCGTAGGAAAATATTAAATTGGACGGAAGGTTGAAGTGATCAGATACGAGTGAAGAACGAAAAATAGGACGCACATCGCTCTGATCAAACAATTTTACGTCAATGCAATAGCCATCTACGGGACTTGAACCGCGTACGCCATGAACAATATTCCACAACTTCGAGTTCGTCATGCCTAATAAAATTACAGACCAGAACGGTAAAATTTCAAGGCCTTGTTTGAGTCCCCACATTTATTCATGGGTTGGGCAAACGAGTGTCTTCCCTTTTTGCGTAGACTTTCCTCGTATACGCTGGTAGAGCAGCATGCTCTCAACACACTCTGGCGAACTCGTCGCTAGCTCAAGTTGGCTGACATCAGCGACCCAGAGCAGGCAATTCCATCCGAACGCTCCAAACAAGCCTACTTTTCGTGTTTTCTGCTCCAGGGGATTATCCAGCTCAAGATTTTACCGTGGGCTCTCCAGGAGCTCTTGCTATTCAGAGCTCTTATTAAAAAACTTGCAGAGCAGCTAGACGGAGGAGCGGCACGTCAAGGAAGCTCCTGAGTCGCTGTTCCCGGTCCTATTCAGAAACTCTGCAGCTGCACGTGCAGTCATTCGGGTCAACGGAGGAGCCACAGGCTCATTATTTAACAATTAACATTACATAACGCCGCCTGAACTAACCTTGGTCGTACTTTCTATCTAAAATTACTTATTTTAATCCGTTATTGCTCATAGTTTACGACTTGTTAGCAAATAGAAAAGAGTAATTTGGAAATAAAAATTAATGCAAATGACGTAACAGCATTTGTTTCCTCCAAAGAAAAACTATGTCGATGAACTCGACCTGCAATACAATCACATTTTTTCACTGAAAAAGCAAAAAAAAACTTCAAAATGTTGCAAACTGTTACAAATTCGTATGACAATTCAGTCTGAACTTTGAATTACAACGGTTATAGGAATAGAATGGAGGCATTCAAAAGTTTCGTTTGCACAAAAATATAATTTTTATTAGATGCACAGTAAAATTACGCAGTTCGAATTAACTCCTATAGCCTTATGTGATGAAATTCTCTCATCTAAGATAATAACTCAGAATAGCAACAAAAAAATAGATTATACATTTTGAATGAATAACAGTATCTATTGCCCCGATTTATTTTTGGTTATTTTTCGATGCGCCAATCGAGAAAATTCTCTTTAATTAGATGTAGCACGCCTAACAACATAAAAAACACAACACAGCTCACCTTGAAATTCTTCCTCATGCTGGAGCAGGTTTCTTTTAAAAAAAATGCAAATTACTCTCAGATGGAAGAGTTTCTTAGTTTTGTGGCTAAAGAGGTCTTGTCAGTAGGCAGAGTGTGAGACTTACTTCTATTGCCCGGCGCGCCAGCACGTGTCGCTCAACTGAAGCAGAGAATGAAACTCCTCACAACACCAATAAGACCCCGAGACTAACCTTCAATAATGAGAATATTACCTAGAAAATTCATCAAGGTAAAATTTCTTCATATATCAGGTGTTATGGTTTTAATACTGCGAGTAGCAATTATTTATAAACATAGAGTTCGTTCATGAAATAATTCCAATCCGTAAACCTGAAGTTTGCAGTAACTCGGGTCTGTGCCATTAGAGTGACTCGAGTGGCACAAGTTACGTTCATGCTCACCCTTGATTATATTGTAAACTTTATCTAAAAAATTTTGAGAGTTTTTTCTTTCCATGGGTTGTCATTGTACATTGTCACACGAAGGTTTTTCTGATAATCTTTCACCTATGAACGTAAGTATCGAACTGTTTATTCTTTCGTTACTATGCTTTTAGACCGAATTCTAAATACGAGTAACATTATTTAGATAGGGACTAAAAATAAAGGTTCAGATTAAGCATCTGATTAACAGACGTAGCTCAATTCTTTTCAAACAGCCATTAGTAAAAATGCAGAACTAATTTCACTGACGACTGTTCTTTCTGTACCTGCAGTCGAGTGTGAGTCTATACTACACAACATCCCACAAATCGAAATGAAAACCTGAGCAAAATGCACCGAAAGCCCAATTAAACATTTCCGCAGTTTTGGTAGATTTTCAGACACAAATTAAAAACTTCAAATCTCTTCAAATAAAATCTCGCTTCCCACATGGATGGCCATTCAAATAGACGTCGTTCGTTCGCCTATCGAAATTGAATATTCTCCCGAGTTAAACGAGCCGGCGAGGTCTTCAATCTATGCGATAATATCAATACTCTACAATTTTTACCACATACTCGTTCAAACGAAGCCACGGTGAGGATAATGCGCAGTCTGGTTGACTCACTCGTATTCATACCTGTTTCAAAAGAATTCTAACACAAGTTATACATAATGCACACAATTTTCAAACTAGTACTAATCGGTACGTCGTTAACGTACAGTAATATTACTCAAAATCATGAAAAAATTATTTTCGCTAGTTTTAATTTTTAATCTTCTTCAAGCAATCAAATGCTTTTTTGATTTCGCAGCTAAGTTCTAATGACATCAGTCGCAAGCTTAACCCTGAAAGGATTAACTCACTTTATAAATGACAAAATACCACGAACGCAGACATTTACATTTTATGCAATTGCGTTCAGATTACCACTAGTTTTGAACAAAACAATAAGAACTTAAGACGAAGCTGCATTATTTCTAATATCCATAATTCTTGGCAGCGGTCCTTATAGAGTTTGAACTCAGAGCGCATCAGCTATTGAAACTGTTTCATACTTTTCTAGAGCGACTTTGAAAAAGAGTTTTATGGTACATGTTGCAAAAATGTAGATGTCTTAGTATGAGAAACAATTCTTTAAAAAGTGCATAATACATTGATATAATAAAAGATAATTTCTACACTTTCAAAGTACGAATTCAAATGTAATTGTAGGGCTCCCAATAAGTCCCTTGAAGTGCTGTAAGCAAGTATATTCCTTAAATGCTAGGCGAGAAGGGCTCAGCCCTAGATCGTACGTAACAGCTGAACTTGAGACATTTTTCTAGACAACATGCTGGTCACAGAACCATTAAAACGGTAAGTGGGTCCCTGCAAGCACACGCAGCTCTGACATAAACCGGCGGCACCTCAGTAAGCTAGCTCCTGAATTATTCGGTCTTTACAACATGAGTCAACAGCGTAATATCAAACTCTAGAGAAAAGCCACCAACATACTACGATTAAATTTGCATTCGAGAAGAAGATAGCGAAGAGCGCTTGATTGAAACTGGAACCACCAAAAATGAACAAGCAGCCTGAGTAGAACCCAAGAAGAACAAAATAAGAACCTTTATTAATTGAACAACGTTTAAACCGTTGGGTTTTCAATGACTTACAACTACTGGCGTGGTGAAGGATTAGAGGAATGAGTGGTTTAAGCCTCCTTTCCCAAGGGATGTACTCCCTGGTTACGTGAAATACCTTGCCTGAGCCGGGATCGAACCCTGAACGACCCGGCTGCAACGCCATCATGCTAACCAGCACGCGATGGAGCCAATGGATAAAGAAAACGCAACTTTCCAAACATGACCCATTGCAAAATCTGAACGGTCGTTTCAAGGAATCGTTTTCAACATTGATTTGAACTTCATCCAATTTTTCCATGTACGCAAATTTTGTTCAGTTAAAATGCACTGTAGGGCAACGACAGTAAGCTAAGATGTTGAGCGAGTTATTCATCAAATAAACGCTCTCTAGGATCCAAAATGACACACTTAGCTTATTAATGATAAAAACTAAACACTGACGATGCACAACACTTTTTCTAATTCTTCCCGGAGAATATTGTAAATTTAGCACCTCTATTTAGAATTCTTAGTTTCATTCCTAAAAAAACACATCAAGATTAGTAAATTCCGTACTTTATAGCTTTCGTTACACCTAAGTTTTTGGCTAATATTTTGTAAATCACAAATACTCGTACCTAAGAAGTACATTTAATTCTTAAGTATCTGATTTAGACTATTAGAATCTGATAGGGTAAACCTTACAGCCTAAAAGAATTCCTTCATCTTAAACTAAGTTTTATTACGTACGGAGAAGAATTCTACTTCCAAGAAGACACTAACACGTACGTTTCTTCCTGTTTTTAATGAACTTGAATGTTTCCTGAATATTTTATTTTCGTAATAGCTGCAGGACAGAAAACAAATTTCAGCGGAAAAACATAGCCTACCCTGTTTGAGAAATGAAGTACCGCTTCATTTAATGCCTGGCCGCAGTACAACTCATGATTTAGGACGGGACCCTGAACTCTCAGGTCATCTGACTTGCTCGGCTCGACACAGGGAAATGAGGAGGCCGGCGTTCTGCCAAACAACAACACTTCTGAGCCGACTTTTGAACAACGGAAGAGTTTGGCAAACTAGGCGCGCTGCTTATTTGTGGGGTGCTCCCTGATTATCAAAGCAGAGGAAACCTGACGCATGCGAGGCGCAGGATAGGATGGGGCGGCATGGACGGTGGTGTCAATATTGCTAGACATGAACACAATACTGGCGGCATGAACGGTGGTGCCTATACCACCGAACATGTACGCGTTAATATCAATGCAGGATCTAGAAAAATTCATAAAAACACTAAAAAATATGTTTTATGGAAGTCGAGCGGCATAGTACATCTAGGTAAAACTCGAGATATTTTGCTATCGTTCAGTATAAACTAAAAAGAAATTGACTAATATTGAAGCAAATCCAAAGCGCAAAAAGTAATAATTCCATAACTCCTTAATTTAATGCCGCCAGAAACAACGAATACTCCACTGGAAAATTATTAGCGGAATCTCGAATTAAAAGAGTATGAAATTATTGTCAATTCGTTTTCGGTAAGTCGAACAATAAAAGTTATTAACTTCAGTATGAATTTACGAAAACTTCCTGATTCATAAGAGGGACTTCGTTAATTTATTTTGAAAGTTTGAGTCCAGCCGTGACGCACAACATTTACACCAAGAAAGTAGCATTTTCGAGAACGGAATTATGAAAAAAACTCGAAAGTATGATACAAGAAAGAAGACAAGTATATCAAGCCGACAAACTGAATCTTACGCGCACTTAGTCTTCAACACAAGTTAGTCAAACGTACACTACGATCACAGAACATCAGTCCGTCTCAGAAATCAATCCAGGACATATCAGGCCCTGGTAATCAGTCCCTTCTAAAAAATTGGTCGCCACTGAAACGACAGTCTTTTTCGGCTACAAACAGTAATTTCGCTCTGAAAGCTCGGATGGAGAGAGTGTGTTTAAAGCGGCAGCGACATCGAGTCCTAATTAAGCGACGGACTTCCTTTGAGTGAGACACTCGGTGTCGGACAAACGCTCATCTTGGCACCGCTAATAGGAAAAAAGCAGTCGCAGAATGTTCTTAATGAGGAAACAGGAAAATGTTCAAATTCTCCAGCAGGAATGGTAAGTACTCAGTACCAGCGCTTTCAAGTTCGTCTCTCCCGATATACACTCGAAACAATGTAATGAATACAACAGATGGCTTAGAGTACATGATTTTTAACATTTCCGGCAAAGAAAAGGACCATACAAGGTACGATGTGGAGGCTATGAATTTATAGGACGTGAGGAGAAATGTTTTCCCTAAATAAAGTTAGTTAAAACTATAATATCGGAAAACAAAAAGAGTCCGGATGAAGTTGCAAACGATTTGGCTTAGAAAGAAATTAAATAGTGATCTTTTGCTAAAGTAGGAGATGGTAACCTTTCACCTCATAACGTGATTTCTGTAGGCTTGGCAGGATAAAGTGAAGGCGAGCACAACTCTCATTTTACTTGGTTGTAGGTAGATTAGTGGAACCTTAAGACTTCACGTCGAACAGGAACATTTTAACGTTATACACGAGAGAGGTCGCTGATTCATCGCATGACGCGTGGACTAACATGGCGCTTATATTACAACTATCAAGAAAGGTCTAAAGCTATGATGAATTGTAGAGTAATTTGCTTATAATAGATGGTCTTCGTATATTCGTAGATCATCTGAGCCTGATAGATCATGTACCATGTGATAAACAAAAAAGCTTTAAGTTACCGTCATTATCAAAAGCACCAACACTTCTTTATTCTAACCAGAATTGCAGCAATATTTACATTCAATTGATGCGATCAACAAAAGGAAATTCGTAACGAGTCAACTTAGCAACGCGGGACACAAAATGTTGACGTTTAAGCGGTCACGGCATAGATCAACGTGCACATTTGGCAACGGAAGCGTTTTGATCGAACAAAGTAAAGCAACCGAAGATATAAGCTTGTGCATACACGTGAATACCTGTGAAAACAGACCGTAGTATTTTGCGCGAAATGACCACCTCTGATCGAAGATAGTTTTGCCATTGACGAGAAGCATTGTGACGAAACAAGATAATTCAAAACTGAAGTAAATAGGAATTCTCGTGAATGGTCTGTCGCATGTTTCTCATGAGGAAAGAAGAAGCGAAAAGATAATTCAAAAGAAATAATGCATCGGACTATATAGAAAGTTTGACATCCAACAGTATATTGCGATAAGTGCTAATGATGCTGCGGTGGGTAACGAGGGCTACCACTATGACTAATTTTACAGTATAAACATTGGGACTACGTATTTAAATCAGTGTCGAAGCAATTTAATTTAATCCCAAGGCTCTAATTTATAATAGTATTTACCTTTCGAGTTCCTTTCAAACTGGAGCCAGAGCAGTAACAAATCGACGGAGCACATTTCCAATGCGCTGTACACAAAAAGCGAGACCAACCAGCAGGAATAGCAGTTTAAAGGGACGACGGAGTGACCGTAAAGAGAGACTCATTACCGAACGTTAGAGCGGAACATTAACGGTGCGCTGTCGAACGCTGTTTAGCTTGTCGATAGCGCCTGCAGGCGACGGTTTATGCAGCCACGAGCACCGAACTTCAGTGAAATTTTGAGGACTGATTGCGGAATTTGCAGCTGAAGCAGCGGCTGCTCCGTGCAGCTCAAATGACCCAAGAATGCTCATCGTTCAGGGTTTGCGTCTCCGAAATTCCATCACCCCTCTTCTTATCGAAGAAATTCACATCCTTTTTGTTAACTTGTTCAAGTGTGCACTTATGTATCATGCGATGCACGCAACATGATATAGTATCGGATATAATACTACTCAACGTCCTAATATTCTTGGAATCGTGAGCAAGTGCTGCTTAAGAAACGATCATGGATCGAGTTTTACTCGATGCCATAACTGGCTACTCCTTTGCGAAGGATATCGCCAATGTTGTTGAGTTGCCGCTCAAAAGACGTGCTACAAGCCCTCCCACCGACATGAAAGTTTCAAATCGCGTAGCAAGGTAAAATGAGCTCCAAATATTTTTCGAAAATCACACACGTGAAAGCAATTTCAAGTATTCCACACTCTTAGTAATAGACCAAATGAGGGACAGAAAAACTGTTCTTCAGATCGGCGTTACATCCCAACAAAGTTAGCAGCACCGATCCTCGGGCGCTCAGGTGTTGTTCGCGTTTTAACCCCGAAAAATATAGATGTTGAAGGCCTAGCAGTGAAGTTATTAACTGAATTGAAACCAGCCAGACGCTTGAACACCTGGTTCTCAATACATACTTTTTAATAATGGCCGCGTCTCGAACCATATCGCAAATGGAATGAATAGGAAACGCAACATGGCATTTTTCTTTGCGTCCTCCGACCGTAAGAAGTCGTTTCGGTCACAGACTGAGACCTTTCCCTCCTCCCAGGGGTGCCGTTGTAAAGGAAAGGAATGGCAGAGAGAGCGGCATACAACGAGCATCTTAGGTGTCTTTAGGATGACTTTGGTCTACCAGAAAGCTCATAGGGCGGCAGAGGCTTCTGAGTTAACGTTCTTGCTATGGCGAGACCGAATACTACTGAAAAAATAAAACAGTTCAGCGTCATTCTCATACCCAAAAACGTTTATTTTGCTAAACAGCAGTGAATATACACATACATTTTGAATATTTCAGAAATGTATATTCGAAGGCGCGATAGCGAAAATATATTTATATCAGGAAATCATAAATCTGAAAAAAATTGTGCAAGACTATCTACATTTCCCAATGAAATGTAAAACGGTAAATCATTTTCGCGGAATTAAATATCACAAACGCAAAAAAGAGATTACAGAAGAGGTTTACTAAAAATCAACGCAGTCAGAAAATTGTTCTAGCATGCTGCCTAAAAATGACATTTCTTAATTCGTCGATTCCTCAAAGTATCGTGAAATACAAATGCTATTGAGCAAACCTTGAGCACTGTATACAAGTACATACGAGTACGTCTATACAAAGACACGAGTACTTGTAATAAACTTTATATTTCAGCGAATTTCAAACAAGGGACAAATAACTAGGTTGTTAAGTTTCACAATCTATTCTGGGAGCCCCTGCGTAGAACTACTAGTTTTGCATTCAAACGTTTATTTAACTCGGTGCTAAAGTCAGTTCCAGTAGCTGACGAAGGCTAATGACATTATTATCGAACGTCTTTTCTTCTCGACTTCTCTAGTTCTTTGTGACAAAATTAGACGAATTACAAAAGTTCTGCCCTCCATTAACGTGGAAATCAAAAACATCCCATACAAGCTTTATAAATTTGCTCGTACGCAGGTGTACACTGAAGAAGCTCATGGCAAGTGGCAGACGTACAAAGACCTCAGAGTAGGCGATCAGATCAGTGGCAGTAGGCGAGATGCTACCACCTGACCTGGAAACGTCTCAGAACTGCGGTCCGAGAGCTGAGTAATTCAATGAAATACTACAAAAAATGAACATCTTTTAAATAGATTTACTTTAGTTTGCATGCATGGCTCCTGAATTCGTGCAGTTATCACATGGGATAATGTGATAAATTTAAGATTGTTAATTGCTCATGATGGTTACGTAGATTCAAATAGAAAATAACCTAATATATTCCCAAATACTTTGGTATATGCGATATGCTTGTAAAGTCATAATAACTCATTCGCTGGCATCAAGAAAGTCAGTTTTGTTATTCTATGTCAGTACACTTGTTTGTATTACTAAACTTTTAAATTGCAATTTTTCTCCCCGCAATGGTTCTAAAATGTGGACGCACGTGTAGCCCCTACATAATCAAGGACGATGCACATGTGCGCCAGAGGCAAAAGCTAATGATGGCAATTAAACATAGCTAAATAGCAGTTGAACTGGAAGTTACAACACAGTGCTTGACGCACATGTGCGTATGTGGCAGCAAACGTGTCAGATCCCAAAGAATTAGCACACAAAGTTGTAACTATCGAATTGATTCGCAAATCGATAGCTAGGTTCATAAGATTATCTAATTATACAAACAGAAGTTACCATCAAACTGCAAAGAAGTGGGTCTTAATGAAGCTACACACCATTGTCATTACCATTGCACTCGAAGAAAGTGATAGAAGAAGGTGCTACTCGCCGTAAATATTCTTCAGATCTTAAAAAAGTAGACTCACACATGACTCTGACTTGTAAAACCGTAATACTGCAGTCAGTCATGAGGTGTTCAGCACATACCGTTCCAACATCGTTACCTATAGAAGATCAGTAAGTTCCGAGCGCTTATCGATGAAGCCATCCCACGGAAGCACTTTATTGCGCGCAAAAAAAATCCCCTGTTGAACTGCATTTAATGTGCAAGTGTGTTCAACAAGGCATTTAGTGTAATTTCATTTGTGTGCAGGTGTGTTCAGCAAGGCATTTAGTGTAATTGCATTTGTGTACAGGTGTGTTCAGCAAGGCATTTAGTGTAATTGCACTAGTGTGCAAGTGTGTAGTGTCCAGATGAACTATAGCAGCCAAACACACGAGAAGCAACCCAATCCTTCAACGACTAGAATATTTAGATGCTAAGGTTGCATTTAGTATATACGAAAAACTAAAGTGACAGCCTTATGTGCACTACAATAAGGCTGCGTTTAAGTGTAGGAACAACTGGCTGTAGCCTTACGAAATAAGACCATATTATCCTTTAAGGCGTTAGTGGGTTCAATAAATTTTGCATGGCTAAACGAACAGAATGAAGCAGCGAAAACACTCGCAATAATAATGGGTGCAAAAATTAAGCCCAAGAACAACAGCTTACCTGAACTAACCAGCAATTCAACAAAAGATGCTTAGAGAAATTGTTCCGCAGCTTATTTGAATAACGAGGCAACTAATTTTAATTTTCTGAGTTACAAAAATATAACAAAGTACTAAATTAATCAGCACAGTGCAATGTCAGAGGGGAATTGTAATTCGTTACTGCAAAAACACCCTTCATTGCATCGATTTTGTAACACGTTAGTTAAAAAATTTTTTTGGTATTCTGACAATGAATATTTTATTTTTGGGAACTGTATCAGATATGACACAGAGTGCAGTCAATGGAATAAGCATCGTTAACTTCGAAGAGTTTTTGACATCCTCGGAGATATTTCAGCGATAAAAACGTTTGTGGTCAACTACGTCAAGCTCGTGCGGGGGCTCAATACCGCTCGTCAACGTAACAATTTAAGCTTCTCGACAAGCACAAAAATCGCTTTACATTAAAAATCTGTGGAGGCTACAGACGAGGCTCTCATGTAGATGCTCTCGTTATTACCATGCATCTCGTACCTCGGAAGCAAGAAAACTGAGGCTCCTCTACTCCTGTGAGTGGCATGCTCTTCTTCTAAATGTGTACCCGAAAAGGGGAGAAATAGGGTACGGTGTCTCACTATTAAAGACTGGGAAAATTTAATATAAAAATTTGACACAGGTAAAAAAAATGGAATTTTCAAAACAATTCTCGACACCAATGCACTATTCATTTCATCGGTACGACTATAATTTACTACTAAAACAGCACCGATAAGTACAATGTAAAGATTTTAGGCTTTATCTCAAAATGACCAGAACAGGCATAATACTTGTACATCATTTTCATGAAAGTGTACTAATTGTAAAAAGCAAGTTGTCGTAAACAAAGCTTCACATTCGTTTTTCGAGCTCGCTACAACTATATCTGTCTCATATTATTCGGAATTTAAGTTTCACATACGTACTTGGTCACAGAATCATTTTTGTTAACTTTTTGTTCCAAACTGTTAATATAAGTTGACAACGCAGCAAAAGAATCTCTACGAAAATAGGTCGTTCTTTCAGTAATCATAGCCGATTAACACTTGCGTCAGACACTCAGTAATGTTTTCCCTGTTGAAAGAAGACTCGTCGGAGCGGACATGAGACCATTAGCAGCTGCATACTTTACACACACGGCAATCGGGGGCCTGGACGCAACTCGAAAATTTGACGAGCCGAGATAAGTTTCCAGCACATGAGCTAAAAAATTTCAGGTTTACCATGAACAAATTTGATGAGTTAATGGCAATTATTAAAAATTATCGAAAGAATTTCAATACGGGATTGAATTTTACATTAGATTGTAAGCTTTTATATTTAGTAGAAGTTTGTTTTTAGCCTGAGTGTTCTAACCAATTCACGAAGGAAAATAAGTGATAAATTACATTCAAAAGTTTTTGTGAAAAAAGTTCGCTCGACAATTTTGGTGATATAAATGCATTAAGGCATTTTTAATGTTATTGCACAAGTCCTATAACGAACGCAGGAAGTTATATACAATTTTTCGCCGATTTATTCACTTGAACATGACATAATTATCAGAACGCTTTATAACAAATTCAAAAAGATGCCCCACCCGATACTACTGCTCAGTTATTGCATGATAATTGAGCATGAAAGTAACATACGAGCCATATGTTCTTTTGAGAAAGTATACATCGGCCCCTGAAGACAGTTAAAACAAATTTAACCAAAAGCTTGAGATGAAAAATAATTGTCTTGATTATTCTCAATGATAGTTTGGAAAAATGAACTCGTCAAGACGCACACTATTCGTGTTGCCGAGGTATATCGTAGATATATCAACTCTAGGCAATGCAATAAAATGAAAAAAAAAACAGAAATAAAAACTAATACGTTCAATTCGCTTTGGCACCGAATTGATAACTTCTGGGAGAAATATAAGAAAAAAATTGAGGTAGACGCGTTGATTCAAGAAAACAAATAAAGTTGGGGTATTATAGCTGACTCAACCGAAGATATTGCAGGACAACGCTAACGATCGTAACCTCTGCAAAAACAGGGTCACAATAAGAAACAGAAGCTGTAAATATGTAGCTGCACAGAACAACACGCTAAATTTCCTTGCAGTTAAGCAACGAACGACGACATTTAAAAATCAAAACATGTACAGAGAATGTTACAAATAGGAAGTTAAAATTTGATCACTCTTAAATATTAGGAAATAAATATCGGGTATCACAAAACGAAAAATATCAGTATCATTAATATTGCACACTGGCACACTGCAATGCACAAGAGTCTCGCTAGAATGTTATTAAGCCCGAAAATATTTACTTAAGAACTTTATCAAGAAAAAATTAGACTCAAAACCACTGGTGACTCACGAGTCCATTGTAAAAAAAATGTCATCGGACTGGTTTAGATCTCGTTATCGCTTCCATCGCTTGAGTTGTTAGGAGTCGCTAAAGAGACCGTTTCATCCAAAGGACACTCTGCACATATAACGCAAGTAATATGCACAAATTTTCTTCTTGGATTTCTCCTTCATATTTATCCAAAATTAATGGTGGTCACTCTTATCTTCATTCTTAAATACTTTCGGGAACAGTCGGAAATATTCGATGTTAAGCTTTTCTGTTCATGCATATTTCTTTACAGCCATATCTGAAACTACTTCAGTATTCTACAGAAGCCCCTTTAGCAATCCATTATACGGTTGAATCGGAAACATTTTGAAGCCTTACTCGTGGATTTGATTTCAATTAAGTCGGCTTTACACTTAACACTTTGAATACGATTCTATATAGAGGGAAAATTTCACGTCGACGAATATCTCTGTTGTGAATGTAAAAATTAAGAATTTTCTTTTCACAAATTTGGTTATCCTATTAATTCTCTTTCTAACCAGAACTAGCTTATTCGATTGATGGACACAAATTTGACAGAAACTTGAAAATTTGTAATCATTCATGATAGTGCATTGGTTACATTACGTTAGGTTAGATGATCGCGTGTACCATATATGGCCCACTTCAAAGGCAAAGTGTTACTGCACATCTTTTCTTGTAGGAATGTTCGATACACAAGCATGGAAATGATATATGCATCACAATTTTGCACAGAAATCTACTTTTGTTTTGTGCTCTCATTTAGCCTTTTTATTCCTTTCAGGTATTTTCGCAGCTTAAGTTTCGGCTATGAAAATTTAGATACACGATGAATTTTTATAATCCCTGATGAGTATAACATTATTATCATAAACCATATTTTCATGTATTACGAAGATCAGGGCTTAATTATCTGAATATGAAGCCTAGATCCGAGGAGGATCACACGCTCATACTTAAAAAAAATATAAACCACCGGAAGAAAACGCACTCAAAAGGGAGGCTCTAAGGAGAAAGAAGTCGGTGCCACACAGCGTCTGATCCTAAAGAAAGCGAGATTGAAGAGGCAAACTGGGCCGCCTAATACATGTCTATACATCTAAACCTACCCCAGATCTCGGCTGCGGCGGAAGCTGAGATGCGTAACCCAGACAACACCCCGGGAAAATCAAGTTTCGAAGGTATGCTCCCGAGGACACACGCCGACGTACCCAATGAGGGAAGCTCAGCCTGCCGCGAGAAGCGCTAAGCCTACTCGACACGATGGAGAACAATCACTTTTAGCAAAGTTCTGTCTGCGAAGGAGCTAAGGAAGTAGGGCTTAGATAAAATCGATTATCTATGAGAACAAACTTGTCAAAGCAATATTATTTATGAGCTCATCAGAGTTCGAAACTTATGAATAAGGTATGTTAATATTCAAGTATCGAAAACTGTTACATTGTATCTGATCATATTAGTCGAACTTCAGACTTTGCTTCATTCATAACTGACTTTGAAGAGCGCTGCTTATGTTAGCTTATGGCAAATTTCAGTCATGAACATATGCAAGGCAGGAAAATAGGACGGCAGAAGGAGTGAATTAATCCAAGGCACATTAAAAGTCACGATTTGTGCGCAATTTTCATTCACTACGAGTCAAAATAATAGTGATACAAAGGAAATATAGTAACGCAAAGAAGTTCAACACTGACGACGAAGTAGACGCCTCTGGCACCTACATTGTTTTTAAATAATAATGATCGAATTAAGGTTCACCTACTGAGGCACAGAAGAGTACAATGTATCAAATTGGTTAAATAAAAAAGTATGTTATGTCAGTCAGCCATTCAGTAACAGGCATGATAGCAAATCAGGTACAAAGAGACACACCTGACAGCAATTCAGCCTCAAAGTGCTAGCATTGGCAGCAATCGAGCAACAAATTCAATTGCGCCAGAAGATTGGCCATGGAATTCCGACGACGAGCAGAGGCAGCAAGAGGGCTGTTACAGACTAGCCTGTGGTAGGCGGAACGAGGGCACAGAAGCCGAAGTGAGGATAGTCATGATAAGGCAAAACGACTGATCGCTTAAAAGGACACAAAAGAAAGACCTGAGAAAAGGGAACGGCTCCTAGTGAAGAAAGAGCAAGAGCAGCTGTCTTTCATTATCGTAATAATACGAATCGTGTCTTGCTGAAAATAATAATAGCCCTTTCGAGCAGTGAAGTACAACGGATGTACCTAGCATTTAAGAAAGCATAGCTGTGCCTGGAAGCAAATAAGGTACAGCCAGGTTTTGCAGATAGTGAGAGAATGTATCTGTACCTCTCAGTACGAGACAACTCACCGCCATGAATGAAATGTACATTAAAGTAAGCAGCTGCACGTTCCGCATCGAGACGGAATGTATAACAGTACATCGTGATAAACAGGTGAAAGTACCTTGAGGTGAGAAAATGAGCACAATAGTGCACAGCAATAATGAAGTAAGCACTACAAATCATACAACTAACTTGCATTGCAACAGCCTTTATTGGAAGGAACACTTTTCACCCGGGACTGAGATTTACACACGAGTGCATGCGTATCATATGGCAGGTCGAATAGGCCGTTCAGAGCATAATTCGCAAACTAACGTTGATCGAAGCCTACCAAAGCTTCACTGCAGCGAGGTTATGTGGTGCGAGGTGCACAAAAAATGCACGAGTCTGTAATGCTGCACTGAAAAGTAAGCCAACGAAGAAGAACGACGAAATTACCGTTCGAAGGCTCTGTCAATCTGGAAAATTAGAGAATGGTAACGAGCTCACGCTTTATCTTGGAAGTCTGGGAAGGTTGTGAGCGTAAATCTTCACTAGAAAATCTCGTGACAAACGACATTCAAAATAATTACGTAGCCAGATTTTGTTAGAAACAACTTAGTAAGTAATGTACGGCAATGGCTGACAAAATATTAGGAAATTAGTTGGCATCCTTCACCAAGAAGCTTAATAAATCTCAAAATTTTTATTTATACAATATACAATACGTATTTTTAGTTGCACTGCCTTATTCTAAAAATAAATTTCAAGAGGGGCCAACCATAAAAAACAGCTTACTTTAAGAGATAAATTCAAGCACAAGCAGGAACAACACAAGAAACTGGTAGTACGAAAGCTAACCCAGTGAGCCAGTATCGGTCAAAGTAAATTGTTCCATTCACAAGCATTTGAGTACTTGCTTTGCAATCGTTTTCTCTACTGTCAAAGATTGAATCAACAGAAGCGACACAGGTATGACAATTTGCAAGGCACCAAGGAATTATTTGGGATTCCATGAAACTTTTTGCATTTCAGCTATGTGGTTCTTAAGCTCCGTTTTCTTGAGAGCAACTGCATATTTTTCAGGTCGACCTTCACAGGAGATGAGGAATTGAATTCTGGTTCCCTCGACGTAGACAGAAGCCTCTTCAATTAATAGAGAAAAATGGTTGGAGACTGAAGCCAATAGATGAGTTCAGCACAACGATTTATGGCTGCAAACAACAGCATTTTGAAATGCCAGAAATTGCAGAAGATGTGGCAGGGAAATTACAAAAATAACGGTCTCGTCAAATGATTCGAACGAAGGTAAAACATTCATTCAAGAATATAAGCCACTTAATATGTCATCAAGTTGTCAAAGTAGATGTAATTTGATTTTTAAACATAGTTTTACTGAAATTTACTTCTGACACAGTTTTATTAAAATTCTTTCATTACTTTTTCAGGATTGCGATTTGCCTTCACTGACAACCAGAGAATACCATTATCACAGCAAGTTCTGTTGAATTTATTCCTATGGTATTTGAACAAGATCGCCCTCGGCAACAATGTTGACAAAACACCTCGAATTTGTACGATGAAGCTATTTACTGCGATGTTGTAATCAAACCATAACACCATCTATGAACGTACACTCCTGTCAGAACTTATATTCTTTATTGATGAATAATTTAATGAGTAAATTTTCAACATGGACAATCAGAAATCCACCGACCACAGCACAACGCTGTTGCCCCTCAAGCCGTAAACCGATAATGGGTTCCGTGAGATACCGTGCATCTGTGATTAATGCGAGGCGAATCAGGACGATGGTTATACATTAAAGACTAATGCAAGGCGAAACAGGACGATGGTTATACATTAAAGACTAATGCAAGGCAAATCAGGACGATGGTTATGCATTAAAGACTAATGCAAGGCAAATCAGGACGATGGTTATACATGGTAATAGGAATTATAGTGATGTTTTATTGATTGAACAGTCTTCTATACTTTCGGGTCGGAAAATCTTTCACATCGGACATCAAAATGAAAAAAATGTAGTTCATTTCTTTAATATAATTATTCTGTATACCAACACCGCTTCTCGTACTATTAGCGAATTACATTTATTCTAGTAATTGGTCAATATGTTCCCTTTAAATTATATTTCTGTCACGATTGACGCATTAGCAACTAATTTCTATAAATATTAGGTAATTTTATATACAATGAACTTGTGCAGTAAAGGGTTAAAGAAAGCCATATTGAGCAGAAGGATAGGAGACACGAGTCCATTATGAACACGATAGGCAAGTCAAGAAAGGGTTGCACGCGAGCCAGGCAGGCTGAGGACACAGGGAAGGGACGGACCAAGTTCAAGGAATGTTATCGATTTCAGAGGCCACCAGGCCTCCATAAAAAAAGAATTGAAAAGAAAAGAACTTCCCAAGAGACAAGTCAGGGCGCCTTCATTCTAAAGCAAAATAAAGTGATGAGAAATTTCAAGAAGAAGTCCTAAAAGTGAGGTAATTAAGCTCCGTTTTCTTGAGAGCTATATTTTTCAGGTCGACCTTCACAGCAGATGAGGAATGAAATCCTGGCTTCCTTGACGTAGACAGAGGCCTTTCTTCAATTAACAGAGAAAAATGGTTGGAAATTGAAGCCAATAGAAGAGTTCCAATTTTAATTATACTACTAGCTAGAAAGTAGAATTTATATTAGAAGAAGCAAAGAATTGAAACAAAATGATTGAATACAGCAAATAAAACACAACCATAGCGAAATGAGGAACGCAATAAATTACAAAACTAAGCTCTTCATCATTACCATTTGCCATAACTCCTCTGTTCTTGGTCGCCCGTTATCTGTTTCCGATAGCAGAAAAAATATCTGCACTTTTCCTGTCAGAGAAATTAATGCTGCAGAGTAGCACCGGCAGACTGGGCGGCCGTGTCATTAGTAGTCAGCGAGCTTTTCCGCGGAGCTACCACGTCGCCTACCTGCAGAGTTTCATGAATATCAGGACTCGTTTTGAGAAATGAGAGGCGGTTGTTTGGTGACGTTTGCAGCACGATAACGCAGAATTGCATCCAAAACGGAACTAGAAGTCATTATAGAAAACGTTTAGAGCGAAAGTGTACCCGATCAATCGCGAAATAATTTCCATGAGAATTCATGAACAAGAAGTTGAGCAAATACAGAATGAAATTGGCAAATAAATTTAGTCTTGGTGCGCCAAAATGTATTTAAATAGCAACGTCTGCGAAAAGGAAACGGAAATGAAGCTGTCGTCAGCACCGTTCGCCGTAACACAAAATTCAGCAAAGTTAAGGCACAAACGGCGCATCCGATTTCCTCCAGCGTCCAAGTTTAGCGCCGATATGCGGCGACTTGGGCGATAGGATCAAGCTCGAAAGTTCTGCTTAGTAAATTTTGATCTAAGCAGCAGCATAACTTCCAGACTCGCTTTAGCACAAACACCTGCCTTTCTATGAATTAATAACAAAAAACATTTTCAT
This sequence comes from Orchestia grillus, assembly GCA_014899125.1. Classification (NCBI taxonomy): domain Eukaryota; kingdom Metazoa; phylum Arthropoda; class Malacostraca; order Amphipoda; family Talitridae; genus Orchestia; species Orchestia grillus. Next base: position 63,728 of record VOMN01120474.1, read on the forward strand.
GGGCTGAAGTAGCACGCAATACACGCGAAACGTAAAATTTGACGGTCACTGTTTCTTTAAGCAACCAAAATATGACGGATGAGGAGAAGCCCTCCCGAGTTTCTTTCTTTTGACATGCGCTACGAAAAGAGCCGCAGCAAGGTAATGGTAGCTATTCTTTCGCCAAAGTGAGGTTGTCTCCCTTGACAGTATTTTCTGAAGAAGAACTATGACGCCGGAGTGAGACAGATGTCAGCACGAATCTCAATACTTGGAGAACGGAAACGAATATGTAAATAGGAGAATCTTTTAGGTATACGTTGAAAAAGAAAATGCTTAGTAGAAATTTGAGCAAAAGGAAATTGGCAAAGAAAAAGTTTTGATAAGCAAATAATTCTTAGAATCGTTAGCAGACTACTTTCTAATAATAAAATTCAGCAGCTATCAATGAGATGTCAGAATTTTAAAGGTAGTAAGGCAAAAAAAAAGAAATTCAAAGATCAAGCTGGTACAAAATTCCTTAGTTTGAAAGTTGAAACAGTATGGCTAAGGAAATCATTTTGTAGTTTCAACAACACTTTTAAATATAATTCCTTTCTGAAACACAACTTTCATTCAAGAGTTCTGCGGTAGTTTCTCTTGCAATCAGTTCATGCTCATAGCTGAAGTCAAAACATTTGGAGAATGTAGACTTAGTTGAAACAAAAGTCTAGTGTACATCATTCCCTAATGAGGTTAGCTGTAAACATAAAAAATCGATTGATGAAATGCAGTTTCAAAACATAGCCGCTCAAACTGTATTTCAACAGATGTAATGAGCTTCTCTAAGATAAGCTAAGTTAGACATGAGCGGCAGGCATATTACTGAATGAAATAAAACAGGTAAAACACAAAACGGGCCAACTTTCCACAGAAGAGCGCAAAAGAAAAGGTGAAAAGCAAAAACTACAAAATAACGAAATCCTTAACTGAGTTCTCACCAGCGTAAGCAATTCTAAATCAAGGAAACCTATAAGTAAGTTTCTTACCGATAAATTAAATTTGTAGATATGTTGAAGACACCAAAAATACTAAAAAAAGTCGAAACTTAGCCCCAGAAAAAGGCCATGAAATTAGGTTTTACGATGTTGCGAAGAGAAATTCAGGACTTCAAGTGAAACTACTATAGCATGGATCATTGAATTCAATTAAGAAAACTAAATAAATCTAATCGATTCGAACAAACAAGTCAAAAGTCATGACGCTCAATTTATTTAAAATTAACCCACAGTAAGAATATCATAAAGTGTTCCAAAAACGAAATTGAAGCAAAAAACCAATGCAAACAAAACAGCGGCTTACACAATAATTCATCAAGAAATTGCTTACTACATTCGAGCAAAATTTTTATCACAGCGTAAATAAAACACTGACGCCTCCGAAAGAAACATATTGAACGCAAATTGTGGCAGGAGGCAGTTCGACAGTAGCGCAAAATTTGCTCCTTTCTTTCTTGCCAACTGAACTGCGTGAAAATTCTAGTCAAGAGACAACTGACGCAGGCGATACTTCGCAGTTAGAGTGATAGTCATCCAAAGCCATATTAGAAAGAGCCTGCAGCGCGATATTAAAACATAAACTGATAGAATGTGCTCTTCCTAGACTCGCAGTGGGGGCAAAAGCTAACAATTACTTCCAAAGGGCACGAGGGAGCAAAATTCCTCGTAGGACTATCGCACGGCCTCTCTTTCTATTGTTGTTGGCGCGAAGCGAAGGAAACAAGGTCCGGTATAAGCAATTACCCTTCATCTGGGAATTTTCAGCCGCCGTTCATCATGGCTTGAGATTCCAGGAGATTTCCTGGAAATTCTCAGGCCGGACGACGGGTCGCTACACCACAACTTGATGAAGAGCTACAATCACCCTACTGATGATGGTTCCAGAGCACGACAAACAAAGCACCGATAAGGAGCAAAAGAGACTTCTGTAACTTAAGCAACATGCTAAACCAAACCATCATGAATTTGAAAAGACTTACTCCTTCTAGCTGTGAGGGCTAGTCTACGACTATTTTGCACCAATCTGATTAAGAATGACGTGGTCACAAATTACTACATCTACGAAAATGGCGTAGAAAATTGTTCTCTCGTCGATTCATAAACGAAGAATGACACTTGCAAACTCGGCGTCCAAAATTTGTGAAGTAGAAGCAACACCCGAGTCCATCAGCCAGTAGAGCGAGGCTCAGAAATTGACTGAGCAACCAGAAACAGAGCGCCATTTCGCATGCGTAACCATCAGCATAAGAGCAGCCTCTGTGCCAAAGTCAATGCAATTTCGGAGCAGCCAATAACCGATATCTCGGTTGTATCAAAACACGTATTTTTCTCCCCCGAAAAACGGGAACTTGGCGATAATGGGCAGAAGCACAAGTTAGGGCCAAGTTAAGACGAGGGGACGGTGCGTGAGGCATGGTACACACTGGCACATCAAGTAGTCGGGCGACCGCCACGTGATGAAGCAGGCAGAAATATAGAGCAAGATGTGAAAAATCGCTAAGGCAAAAAGAAAAAGTTGAGTTGTAGAAGGGAAAATGGTTACTCAATGAAACGTGTGGAACACATTCTATCAATTCAGATGACTTATGATTACGATGAGATCTAAAACATGATGTTACTGTGAACTTACTGAAGATTCACTTCAATGAGTTATAAAAAGAATGAGGTAAGAACTGATTTATCCAAAGGCAATTGTCGTAAAAATTCAAATTGAACACACTGTTCATTCAATTGAGTCCACACACTTTTAGATACCTTTTTGACAAGGCAGCTAAATTAAATTTTTTCAGTCAATTACGCTCCTCACGAAGCGAAATCGGAAGCAAATCCAGTGACGCATGGCTTCGAAAATTAACGACCAATAAAAAAATTATCAATGGACATTTTGCTTGGCTCATTAGACATTTTTAATGAGGAGTCTCCAAACAAATTATTACAAGTACTTGTTTCGGATACTTCGTTCCGATTGAGGGGCTAATGCTTGTAACAGTTTCCTATCAATGAGATAATGAACAACAAATGAGAAGTGGAATAACAATCGTGGATATAATAAAATAATAATAGCACTTAAGAAATAAGAACTATGGTAAGAACAAAACAATTATACAAATAAAACATTGAAAATTAGGATATTATTCCCCCTATCAGGAGAAGTAGCCTCCACGAACAATAACGCGAATAAAATTAGGAGCAAGACTAGTAAAGAACAGGAAACGATTTGAAAAACAAAACATAAAACTGAAGTGAACGATTACTTCGACTGAAAATGTAAATACTTAAGTAAATGCCACTAACGATTTTTGAAAATAAATACTAGTAAATATAAAAAAATAAAAGATAAAAAATCCTTGAAACGAAAAATGAACTGATGAGTCAGGGAAAACTCTATTCCAAATGATTCAGTTTTGGGACAACGCCTGAATTTTCAGGGCTGTGTTAATCAATACTCGTAACGATTCTTGTGGAGCAGCTTAGCCAGGAAGATTCGAGACGAGTTGGTGTTGTTTGCACCTATACGTATGGAGCAGCAGCTGCCACGCGCATTTTCGATAGCGTTTAAATCAGGAGATTGTGGAGACCATTCCTTACGAGAAACTAATCTCTAGTGATCCCTGACTCGATTTTGCACTACATGAGACTGGTGGATGAGAGCATTGTCGTCTTGAAAACCGCCAGCACCCTCAGGAAATTAAAAATTCAGAGACGGATGTACTTGGTCACCAAGGATGTTCAAATAGTTCTGAGATTTTATTTTGTCGCTACACAAGGTTGCTGAAACGAATCCCGACCATACAAAGCACTCCGAGATCAAAACACTGCTCACGGAAGTCTGTACTGTCAGCGATGCATGAAGGATCCAAAGTTTCATGGGATTCCTGTAACTTTACCATCTTTCTGGAACAAGGTGGACCTCGATTCATTTGACCAAAGCACGTGTCTCCATTTCTCTACAGTCTAGTCAATTTGGTCTCTGACTAAATGGAGTCGTTTCGTTTGATCAGTTTTATTGACCAATGGTTTCCTGACGGTGGCGCAACTCCCTAAACCATTTTCTTCAGTTTAGGCGCATGGTTGGAACGGAAATTTCCTTAGGACCTTCATTGAACCTGTTAGTCAACTGCTGAACACTTTTCCGCCGGTTTGCTTCCACCAATCACTTCAGAAAACGCCTGGCGCGAGTAAGCAGAATTTTAGCTCTACCACAATTATCATTGAATGACTGCACTTCTCCAAATTTTACCCACTTAGCAACTGTTCTACGCACAGTTTCAAGGCCTATTGACCATCATTTCAGACACTTCTCTGGCGGATTTCCCAGCCCGGCGCACACATATATAACCTGTCTTTTGCCAAAGACGGAGGTTTGTTTTGTAGGTTTCTTCCAGCGGGATTAACTATGCTTGTTGCAGCAGAGAGAGCAGGTCCACTACTGACTCCCTGTGACATTAAACGCAGCAATTGTTGCCATATTTTTTTCCAAATTTGCTGTTAGGAAACCTTTAAAAATGGTTTAAATGATATCCACACTTTACCAGGGTGCGACAAACTTTATGCCCGGGCAGTGTATAATCACCTAAATCTTGTGAATCCTATATTGTTACTTACTTCACCTACGGATACTTTTCCTAGTTTTACGTGTTTCTACAATCATGATAAAAACATGAATTCTCCTTGCAGCGTGCAAAATTAACTCGTGCCGCGATGATTCCATTCCATCTCTGTTCCATCAAAGCGAAGACACGAACAATGCAATAGAGGTTTTGCAAGTTTCGTGAGACACTTAATGCATTTGCTCTTAGTGCTGATATCGCCCGTGAATGTTTTTCTTCAAATGACTGGAGAGAAAATTTACGCTTCTGTAAATCAATGCCACTGACGTCTCCATTAACGGATAAATATTTACCGAATACATTTTCCGACATCAAAATTAAAAATAAACTATCAAATTAAAATAATTCAAAGAAATTTACAAATTTAATTATTCCATGCCTAATAAAACTTGCAGTTCAAAACGTTTAGAATTAACTACTCGTGCATCCGGAAAATGTTCATACTTCAAAATGCCCTGATCATATAAATACGCAACATTCAGTTACACAACGCTGGGGTGGTTTGTTCTCTCAATTAGATAGAAATCGTTTTCCGATAGTATTGGACCCAACAGTTTTCCTTGATCAATTTTTTTTCACTCGGCGAGCACTGCAGGAAACTCAAGAATTCTTACCTGACATTTATACATGAGGTTGCGGCAGTAGGACCTGTTTCTTGTCCGGTCTGGAGCTGAGGAAACTGCTGTTGCTGACATTGATCATTGAGATGCTCGCTTGTATTTGGCAGTTGGGTCTCAGTGTTCCGCTCAGTTAGGTATGTTAAAGAAGCGCATGAGTCGGCAGCAGAAAAGGCCGAACCGGTCGAGCAAAATGAGGTTTGTGGAATGCAATTGTCGTAAATGCTACTATTAGCGGAAGACACAGGGAACGGCACATCTTCAGATATCTCACTGAGTGACACCGCTGAGGAAGAATTGGAGGATATCGAGGAATTGCCGATAGTTGTGGGAGACAAGGTAATGAAGTTGTTCTTCACAGGTCTATTAAGCGAATTGAACTGTAAAATTTTCTTCGAAGTCAGACAGGGATGTGTGCCTACAAAAGAAGACCCGATAAATCTTGGCGCCCTTTCATGGTACACGACTGAAACGCCTTCCGTAGAACCGCCCAGCACATCTCTATTTCGGCTGTCACCATTTGACTCAGGTGCTCCTGACAACGATAAATTAGGCGCAGAAGCTTCTCGATTGAACACGTCAAGGTTAGGAAATGAAGCCACAGCTATTTTACAGCCAATTCCTTTACCTTGCAGAGACCGACCCTTCAAGGATTCAGTTTTATGAACGTGTGTCCACGGGAGGGTGGACGTCTTAGTGAGCACTTCCTGTCTGATGTGGTTGCTTGCGTTGGAGCATATGGCTACGAGCTGAGCGGAGTCAGCTTTGGGAGCTGTGACGACAGCATTAGTGTACGCAGCTACCGAGGACAAACTGGAAGCGGTAACGTCAGTTTTCTTGGAGCAGCTGACGGCTTGTAAAGCGCCTTGTGTGCCGCCTGTGAAAGTCGTCACCAAGGAAGGCAACGACGCAGCAGCAGCAGCTACAGAGGTAGTCACAGTCCCTGAGGAAAAGTTGCCTGGGTGGCACGTCTGTTGCTCCGGTTCCTCAGGGCCAAACGAAGGGTTGATGTTCTCGCACAGGCTCCTGATGTAAGGGGCGCATTGCAGCATTCTGGAGACTAGAAATGGTCTCAATAGGAGAGAGGCCTAGTTTCAGAAAACCGTTCACTCACGGGGATGGCACACACAAATCGGAGTCAAATCTACAGACAGCTAATTATCTACTGAAGTATCTAGAAATATTATCTTTTCTATTTTCTACGGGAAGACATCCGATTGTTTGATTAATTTTCCAAAACTTTTCACAGTATTGAAAACATTTCAGCAACATATTTTTCTTATTTTTCACATAAATATCACACACTTCACTGGAAAACTACTTTCTTAATAGTCCAACATCAATACTTCTTTGTACAATGAACAGACAAACAACAACTTACACAAACTCGTTAAAACAAATCACATAAATTTCTCTATTGATAACAAATAACGCAATGTACAGAGGACACCAAGAACACTTCCTAACGTTCCACACAGTGAGATCTTTATTTTATAAAGATATACTCCAGCGCACATGCAATCGTTGATAAATTTCAACACTTGATAACTTTCAATATAATCAAGAGATTTTTCAAGACGGTAGTGTACCTCCAGAAGAAGTAAAAGGATTCACGCGATAAGTTCGAATTAGCTTGATATGTCAAGAGATATGCATTGATTTTCAAGCGAAACGTAAGGCCTACAGCCTTGTGATCTAAGAACGTTGAACACATTTTAAACTACGAGCAAAATGTATACAAGTTGAGTAAGAATATGACTAGAGATGGAATTTTTTGGCACGAGAACTTTAGTTTATAGAACCAACTGCAAAACTGAAATACATGTTAAATGATAAGTTTCCTATTCAACTTCGAAAAATATGTACTTACACAAAAAGTCGATAAAGGTTTAACTAAACAAAACAAATTTCGTCGCATAATTAAAAGAGAATCATAACCCGGAAAAACAGGAAGAACAAAATTTTGAAACCAGAGGGACACAATTGAAAATTCGTAGAGGGATAAAACGAATTACAAAAATTTCAATTCAACTCTTGAGGCAGGAGAGAAAAGTTTGCAAGGATCTTTTGCGAAGCTTAACTCAGATTAACGCCGAGTAGTTTCAAAGGAAATCTCCAGTCGAGACCTGAATGCTAATCAATGTTTACATTCAAGCAGAAGAATACGTGAGGGGGCGTAGCGCTGGATCTAGACTGAGCCTCGACGCCAGAATTATTACAGCGTACAAACTGAAGAGTTGGATAACCACAGACTGCTAGCTTTTGGTGAATATTCATGCGACACAAGTACGCGAAGAGAGATTTTCAAGTAGGAGTAAGCCCTCCAAATTGAATTAAGGCTTCGTCACTAGTTAGGACGAATGACAGGAAACAATGGTCCATTTCACTTTGTCGCTCTACGAGTTAATCAAAAATTTCTTAGACAAAGCAACTAACCGAAAATGAAAACCAAGAAAGTGATGAAACAAATTTGCTACAGTGTACTAAACGATGATTCAAAATGTGAAATTTTCAATAGAACTAAAAATGAATTTAATCTAGAGCAAAAATCGATAAAACAGGAAAACTCATGTTTTCCAGGTTTTTGCACTGTTTATATTGAATATTTGTGGAGATGACTCATGCACATTGCGAAATACGAGCAAAGGTACGACGAATGAACTCATCTTTGCCGGAGAATGGGGAGATTATCGCGTTCTACGTCCTGCTCTGGAGGTCACCATGAGAGGACGGCGCAACAATTATAGAGATTCATTGAGGAGCGTCAACACATTCCTCAGGAGCAAAGGAGGCCTCAAATATTTGCAAGCGCTCCTCGGGATTTGGAGCTGTGCGAGTTGTGTACACCAGACGTGCCCAACACAGTGTAATTAAACCTAGTTAAAGATGTCCATTACATCTGTGAAATTCTAAATAGCGAATTATGTACCGCGTATGTTATACTCCGCTCAGATGATGGTGAGAACGAAACGGTACCTTCATACATGCATTAAAGCAGTGCAAGAAGTTTGAATTCATCGAGGAAAGAGGGCTTGAAAATGCAGTGGAGTCAGCTTGTACTCCAGTTCTGCCGTGCGATGAGCATGAATTGAAAACAAACCAGCAGAGCAAGAAATTCGTCTCTTATTAAGTTAAACGTTTTCTTACGAAATATTAAATTGCAAAGTTAACAACTAAACAATTTTAACTTCTAATACCCTGGCACCAGCCGAGGGCAAGCTGAAATAAATAAGTAACTGTTTTATAGTTTCCATCTGGAAGGCAACCAGTAATTCCCAAGGCAGAAAACTGCGTTCTGAATAAAGCTTAGACATCCAACTGGAGTAAAAACCATGGTTAAAAATTGCCATTTAATATGAATTTTTAGGGGTGTGAATTCGCAATCGACCCTCTCTCATATCGTTAACACCGGCAAATATATTAAATGTTCAAAATAGTCTCTGGTAGAAGAGAAGCCTTATTGCGTGAGAGCCTCAACTTGTATTCATAATTTTGACAGTCCGTTAAAGAAATAACCCTTCATATACTTAGAAAACTTCTGAATCGTTGAAACGAAATTCGTCAATCATAATTTAACGTATTCCAAACTTCGAGCTCAAACTCAAGAGTTCGAACAAATTGTACGAATAACTTCAGTTGCAGATCAGCCGACCAAGTATGGTCGGCTGATGAAGCAAGTTAGGGGAGACAGGGCACGCTGCAACGAGGTCAATAAATTCTTAGTTGCATGTCTGGGCAGTTGGGCAGTACAATGCATCTCTGAAACCAGGTCACTCTTATCGAGTGGTCAGAGAACTGCAGTTCCCCAGTCGCAGGTCGCAGCACAGTATGCATGGAGCGTGATATGCCGCCTTCCTTTTCACGGGGGTGGTTGTTGAAGTTTTGGGTGGCTGCCTCAATTAATAGAGAGAAATTGAGCAGCGAGGGCGGGATCTCTCTTAGCTGCGCTTTCAGCTGAAAATTTCAGAGGATAGTGTGACACCGCTGGCGTTCACCAACATTTTGTCGAGATATCAAGTGAAGACAAAACCATCATAGACTCTCTGGCACGAAACACAACGCTTGCCGCACCCCGTGACACCAGTGTGCATCGGCAGCCGACCCAAGCTTGACGACAGTTTGGAACGCTGTGTTCTAACTTCCCGACCGCGACAGAGCTGTACTGCAACGCACTTGAAAGTCACTTGGATTTCACCGAAGAACACTAGCTTTCAAGTGATCTCTGAATTTCCAAATTGATCCACTTTCATGATTAATTTTTCCCGCAAAAAATACTGATATTTCTCAAGAGGCTTTGATTATTCAATAAAAAAACAAAAATGCAATTATTCTCCATGAACTCAGTTACAGTTACACTGAAAAAAAGGCGAACTCGAAAACTCATTAACTTTGCAGGGTACTATTGATAAAACATTGTTCCTTATACGACTCCAGAAAAGAAAACATCAAATACAAAATCGAATTATATCAGATACAAAAATATTAATCTTAATAACACAATTTCAGAAATAAAACTGCAGAATATATTTGAAGTCAAACATACACATTGTCAGGAGGTAAAATGCATAGCACATGAAGGCGACAAGGTCTTTAATGCCTAATATCTAAAGCCTTAAAGCACGTAAATGCTGGCGGAGTGACAGAGGGAAGAACGAGAGACGTCGGCGTGCCGTCGCTACCAAGCACACCCGAACTTGCACTGGCGAGCGCCTCTACGCTGGAGCCCAGCGAATGCCAGCAGCGGCGGCGGTGGTGGGATGGTCGGTAGCGTGGCTACGCTGTGCGCAAGCCACAGGTAATAAAAAGATGGTAATGACCACCTGTAAAGAGATGAGAGTGCAGCGCCTGTGCCAAGAGCGTGCGTGAGAGGCGGCCCCGGTGCTTCCGCCGTGCTGCACTCCACTCAAAGGTGGCAAATTGTACGAGTGCCTCAACTTGAGTATTTTAAAATCCTCTTTTTTTGTTTCTGAGCACTGGGATAGAATTTCTGTCGTATTTTTTCACGCTCACGCGTGCACTTCCGACCACCGCTAATACGTAACGATCCCTCCATAATTGTGTACAATATGGTGTTCACGAGCATCCATGTAGAGTAAAACGCGACGTTATTTCACATTGTTTTGAAACGATTAACATTTTATTCTCGAAGAATCAAAAAATTAGAGCTTTGCATAAAAAATTCATCTTTCATTCCAACACATGAAACCACAGTGAAAATGACGCAAGTTTACACAGAAATGATAAAATGCATCAAAACATAAATTTAAGGAAATTTCGTCAAGTTTATTTTTAAATTTTACTTAATTAATGGAGTATAAACACAATACAACCAAATATAATCAATAGCTGCATTATATCACTTAGACCCTGTAATAATTTGTGTTCAAGTATTCAATTCGAATAAGTGGTTCAGCAAGGGTTAGAAATATCACTTAAATCACTCAATTACGAACTTCACAAAGAAGGACAAAAATAAGCCGGCAAGGCCACACACTCTCTACAAATTGACAAATTCATCACTCTGAAGGCTTTATGAATAAGCATTAAATTGAGCGATGCATTATTTTACATATCAAAGAATACTAAATCACTACAATTTTCAATTAACCATATCACATTTTTAGTACAACCATAATTTTATAGTCTAAAGACTGATCCAAGTGTGGATTCACGGTACAATTGTTGTAGAAGCAACGCTACATTCAGGACTACCGTGTAGAAGGCCGTGTCGTATGTGAACGGATCCAGCGAACATCATGAGCTAGAAAGCAAGAGTGTGAACTGACCACCCTCTAAAGCGCGAGAATTAATTTTTGCAGGGAGTTGCACTCCACTTGATGTGCAATTGACGAACAAACTCGTTGGAGTTATTTGTTTATTTTAGCTTCAGTTGCACCACACATTATCAAGTTTAAATCTCTCGGTTACTTCAAATTTCGTCAACAAGACTAGTTTGACGGAATTGAGTCACACTTTTATAGCCGGATAAAAATTTCAACCAAAAGTTAAAGTAGACAAACGTAAAACTTCAGCAACCTATACCTAGATCAAACTCCGGCAACAAGTGCAACAGCCTCTTCGGTGAGGAATTGGGGATACCAGAGAGGAGGGCTATAGCTCACGAGGGGAGACCGGCAACAAGGACAACAAGCGATACTGCCTTGAGTGGAGCTCAGAATACTATATTCCGACCGCGGAGAACATAAATCCCAAGACACGCTAGACTACCCTTTTTGGCGGGGCCTTAATGTAAGAGACAACACAGAATGTAATTAACCCACAGCGGAATTTCTCTTAGATTTTGAACAACGGGTGGAACACACGAATCGCTTAAATAGGTAGTCAAAGCCAAGAAAATAATTATTTCTCTATGAAAGTGATGACAATGATATACTTTAACCTAGTTATTAAAGAGCAGTACTTGACTTTATTCAGGTAGTGTATGTATCTTAAAACTAAAGCATAGAATGTGCCGTAAGCTTTCACTTCTTCCCATATGCTTTAGATACACTATAGGTCTCGTAAAAAAGTGTTGCCACAGTTCAATCGTCCTTTGTTTATTAAGCAAAGCAAAATTTGTTTTCAATGACTGATACGAATAAGATTTAAGTATCCATCTGTTATTCAGTTTATGATACTTGAGTGTACAAGAGATATTACCAAATATTGTGGTAATGCTTTCTTTCTGATACCCTGCATTACCGTAGCTCTCCAAAAACCTGCAGCCCAAACGAGCGACGGAAGCGTCATTTCTTCAAGACGTACAACAGATTGCAGTACAAATACAACACAAGTACAATTTAAGACAAAGCTTGTCATTTCAGTACAATTTATAGAAAAGCAGACTGAACATAAGGTTTTCTTGGAACATAATTCGGCTCAGAATTCTTGAGGTGCGTGCAGCAGCACTGAGGATAACATTGCTGCCGTAGACTGTGCTCAACAACCAAATTGAGAAGTCAATATTTTGAATAACAAGTACTTGTAATGTACAGCCCCGGGCTCTGAGTCCAGTCATTACAATGACTGCGGCCACCAGCAGCAGCTTGGAGGTTCAAAATTCATAATCCAAAAGCGTTTGAATTCTGTTTTGATTATTATATTCATCTTTCCTTAAAGGGTATTCGTAATAAGCTGCGAAGAAGTACTCCTATTGAAAAACAGACAATTTATTTGGCATAATTTGTCATAACCTGTACCGGGTCGAGGGACACGTACTTCCCTTGCATTATCACACCGCGGCCAGGCAGGGCGATAATTAGATAGCACCGTACTCCGGTCAGGACACGACACACGGAACGAGAGGAAGCCAAAATTATTTCCGGATCTACAATGAAGCATGACTGAAGAAGCGCCGGCAGTCGGTCACTGATCTTGCGTCAGTACGGCACTGCTAAACACACATGTCGAAGCGTGACCTATACATAGAAGAAGACATTTGTTCGCGGATTCGTAGCAAGCTAAGTTTCAACGTTTCATTACACAGAGATAATGCCTAGGAAGCAAAAAATTTTTCAAAAGCTTCTGCTTTGAAGTACAATTCTTTTGTACGTATTAGTGCACAAGTTTTCAATAGAAAATGTCTTTCGTAGAACGATAGCTAAGATATAACTGAGTTCAAGAATACAGAATTTTTTATTAGAAATAAAAGCGTATTTCACCATGAGGAGCTGTGCAATTTCAACGCGGTGTCGCTTCAGCGCAAAGCTCGAGCTTTACGTTTCAAGGTGCTGTTTTCTAACAAATGTGCCTCCCAGCCACGATACAAGCGAGGCTAGCGGCGATAGGGATCTGGAATGAAAAAATATAGCCACTGCTCACACAATAGAAGTCGTGGCGTAAGTTTCTGATATCTTCAAAATATGTGCGCAATAGTTTTTACGAAAAATGAAAATGTGACTGGATGAAAATATTTGACCAATATCACCTGTGTTAATTCTAGAAACCCGAATACGAGAAAAACACGGAAAATGACGTCAACGTACCACGCATTTTAATGCACTCGTAGAGAAGGACAGTCACCCGTACGGTGTGTCGCGAAGGGGCAAGAAAAAATAAAATGTATTTATAAAGACACTGTAGGCATGAAGCCAACTGAAAACATTCTGCATGAAATAATGCAGATTTTGCAGTCGATTGCCGGGGATATTGCCGAGAAATGCAAATTCATAAGGTAGAGGACAGACACCATCAGGACGCCCCTCGAGTGGAGCTCCGACTTTCCATTTGCCTTTAATTAAGACCACCCTATGAAGCCCTGAGGTCCTAAACCACACGACTACTCTCTTCGAGACGAGATTTAGTTACTTCTCTGCAGTCAAGTCCGAGCTTGAGTTTAATACGTAAATTTCCTTACTCACATTAATGAGATATACAGCACAGAAGCACAAAAATAGCAAACGCTACGTAAATTCAACCCTAATTTTTCAAATGTTGTGTCATGGAACAGAATGTTTAAAGGCTTTTGCTATAGTCTCAGTTTTCCTAGCTTGTAGCGAATTCGAAAAAGCTCACCACACATTCCTTAGCGAGGAAAAATTTGAACATTAGTTTTAACACAGAAGTTACGACAGTAAAGAAAACACGGTATCTCGTTTGAACAGCCAGCCGCGTCAGGAATATCCCCGCGAACAGCTAGAAAAGAGGAAATTTTTAAATAGAAATATACGTAAAATAGGAAGCAATGATACTCGTGTTAAAAGACGGTTACACGAGGCACCGAGCTCCGACCAGACAGGGAAATGGAGACCAGCGAGCAGGACAGATGACAGAACAGCAACACCCACAAGACTCTCCGATAGTAGTCAGCTCTCAGCAGCTACGGTTATCTCTGAAGAGCGCTAGTTCCCGAAGACAAGCTGACGAGGACAGGCACTAGCGGCATGTCTTTTCAAGTAGAGCTTAGAAATCCTGCACATTATCACGCGGATCGCGTAGCTCGCGAGACTCCCTCAAGTATAATCCCTAGCTCTAGGGCACGCACTTCAGTTTTGATTCCATTTTAAAAAATAACGGTGACAAAGTGATGAATATGGAAAGGAAATTAGAGGAAAAAATCGTTTGGAAAGGTCAGTTTGAAATTTTAATAAATTTAAAAAGTATGACTTTCCTATTTGTTCGAATGTTTTTACTCGCTGTACCCAAAAATGAAATGATATATTATTAAAGTTAAATCACGCTGCAACAGACTTTGGTCCAGAGGACTTGAGAACAATTGCGATAACTGAATATGCCCAACTTGATCAGACTTAGCTGTGAACTCAAATATTCGAGTTAGAGCCCTTTTTTGAGGAGGTAAATATCTCAATGCTGGTTTTTTAAAACTTTGTGCGATTTCGTCTACAGGTCTCGCGTTAACAGACCACTCCTTGCCCCTTGAGTTCGTTGATGCGTGCAACTGAAGACTACAAAGGGAATTAAGCCATCGCTGCCACATTTCACGTAATTCTAACCGTGAGACTCGCTTTCAGTTTACTGAAGCGTATTTTTTGTTTCAGATTCATTTACAGTCTACATAGTAAATTTTTCAAGTAATTCAAGTTATAAAAAAAACTCGGAGACCCTCATCCCTAGCAGGTCGCAAAGATCCCCTTCCCTCCAAAGATGCGCTACAGGAAATTTTCCTTCAGATTAATAGTTATTAAACTAGTCTCACTCCGGTTGACTGTTCCATATCTGCTTTCCAATGAAATGAATTTACAACACAGGCAATAGACGAAATCAAAGAAGTCAGTCGCAAAATACAAGCAAAAAAGTTTTCTACGAATAGAAAACGCAAGACTTTCAGAGAAAGTTGTTTGAAAAGCTTGGCTGCGGAGACTGTTATAAAGACCAGAGATTTTTCTTTTAACATCTTCGTATAAAATACAATGGAAATTAGAAGAATATTTTGAATCACTACAGAAGTAACAGAAAAAAAATTAAATCGTTAACCAAGGACACATTATGGATTTCATTTGGCTTTATTAAGCAAGTTCTACCATTTTATTTCAATAATAGATTTTCGTAATGTTGGGGAACTAGATTTTCGTTATAAGAACAGATATCTATCCAAAATAAGAGCATTTAAATCACCAGATTTTACAAACAGATAGAAACTACCGGCTGGTTTAGAGCGTTTGTCTGGTCAGGCCAACTGACAGCGATAAAGGTTTTCAGTGGCAACGTGGGCCCCAAACACCGCCGTATTCAACACAAACATTGAACTGAACCTCTCGATAGACACCTCTGTAGGCGATAAAAAGTTTTGCTTCCAATATCACATGAAAAGAGTAGTTTTTGTAATGCAACATTTTCTCAAAAATATAAACTATTACTGAAATCGAAAAGCCATAACCGCAGTTGACTATTCAAAGATAACTAGCTTAAAGAAATGCCTCGAGTGAAGCAACAAATGAGCCGACTCAACGCCATAATTGAAAACGCAATTAATAACTACCGTACGTTGCCGGCAGGAGCTAAATTACTACTCACCTAAATTATATCGTCACTCTCAACCGGAATAACGCCCCACAACATCCAGCGAAAAATTTCGTTACATCATTCAAGTGTTTACGTCTGCTCTCAGTCTTACTTACACTCTCGCTTATGAACAGTGAGGAGATTCAAAAACTTTCGCGCAGGACTGCAACGGACCGTCAAATTTTCCTTGCAGTGGAAAAGACTGTTACGTTCAATTCTCGACCAACAATGAGGTTCGGTTCTAAGATACCAGTGTGTTTTACTGTATAATTTTGGAGAATTATTTTACATTGATGCAAATCAATTTCGCACGCTCTTTTCTGTTCAACTGTAAGTTGGTCAATTCACGAGAAGTACCCATTCGTGTGATTTGACTGCATGGCATATGAATTAGAAATTTAATAAATTTTAGGCACATAGGATATTTCAAAACAGTTTTGTCGCAGTAGCTGCGCGGCCAGTGTTGCTTCGCTGAACATGAGCATCTACAAGAAAGACAAAGAAAGAAAGAAAAAGGAAGAAAGAAAGAAAAATCGTTTATTCCGAT